>PVHP010009049.1:0-50984 GCA_004024765.1 Zapus hudsonius
ACACACACACACACATTTTGTCTTAATCTTACCATTGTGAGGTCAATCACAAAACCTCAGTTTACTGGATGTGTCTTGTTCATCCTCTGCTTTGTTGATTGCCACTCAGAATTCATTATGTCATTGAACTGTAATGGTGAAAAATAATTCTAGGCATTACTGAGCCACTTTTATGCTTTAATAAGAAAAAATACTGAATTGAATTTCATTCTTAGTCGCTGAAAATTTTGGAGAACTGTTTTATTATATACATATTTGGAACAATATTTATATTAAGAATCTAACCAGCAGCTATGAACCATCTCAGATGTCACAGAAGGAGGGAGGGAGGGAGGGAGGAAGGAGGAAGGGAGGGATAAAATCATGCATACAATTACTAGATCTCTGCAGCTCACCTTTGAACCTCTGACAGTAGACCATCCATGGCTTAGAGGTATTTTACATCACTATGCTTAAAGGTGTTCTTATTGAACTAAAAGTATAGACTACTTGGCAGAATGTTGATTACCTCTAAAATTTCCGAGTACATTGAATTCAGGGAATTTTTAAATATATAAGCCAGAGAGGTTATTTATTATTTATATGCTACTTCTTACTGACTTACCTTTTTCTGTTAAAAGGAACATGTCAGAAAACTAAGCAAGAGTTTGGGAGGGTTGATTTTAAATTGTTGAGGAACTACTTTGCCAGTGTTTGGGACTGAAACCAGGCCATCACACATGCTAGGGAAGTGCTTTGCTAAATCCCAGCCCCTCTATATTGAGTTGTTAATATCTCTAAAACTTAATGTGGGGAAATAAAATACTTGTCTTATGCCATTTGCTGCATCTATAAAGTTAAATTTTGCCATATTTCCAAGGAGTCATATCCTACTAACTTTTCCATTATAATAAACTAATTTCTTTTTCCATGTTCTCCAAGTTTCAAAGCTTCTAACAATTACCTTTGGAACAGAGACAGGGAATATGTCTTGAGTGTTTACAATGTATTGAACAAGAAGCAAAGTGCTTTACCCGTATTGTTTTATTTAATTCTCTTAACCAATGAGATAAGCTATTTTTTTTCATTCCTGTTATGCAGATGTGAAAACTAACACTGCTTTGGTTTGTGTCCTCTCCAAGATTTATATTGAAGCTGAATCCACTTTGTAGCAGTATTAAGAGCTGGGAGATTTCAGAAAAGTGACTTAAGTCATGAGGCTTCTGAAATCACTATAAAATGTCTGGGGAAAACTAAGCTCTTTTTGCCTTTCTGTTTTCTGACCTATGTGGTACAGCCAGAAGGCCCTCATTAGCCACAGAACCTGTTTATATCTTGTTCTTACGTTTCTCAGCCTCAACAGTTGTGAGAAACAAAGCCATGTTATTTGCTTGTAAGTTGCCTAGTCTATGGTGTTTTGTTACAGCAGCAGACATGAACTAAGACACTTAAGGAAGTTCCCAATCTTTATCACTTGGTAGGATTTTGCAAGAGATTTAATTCCAAAGCCTTTTTTACCTTCATTCTTTCTTGGCTTTTATGTTTATTTTCTTGGGGTGCTAAATCATCTTTCCATGAGGCTTTACTGTTTGGAGTGGCTGTAGGAATCACTGACGTATTTTGCATGTTCACGAACATTATCCAAAATGAACCCATCCATAATTGACTTTACCCCTACTCAGAAAGCTACTCTGACAGATCAAACTCAGTCTCCCATTCTGATATTTAGGAGCCATCATAACAAGACCCACTGTGGCCTCTCCATTGCTGCCTGGTTTATTTACTATGTTTTAGTTCTTTAGTTGTTTTCCTGACAATATCATCTTTCCACAGCCTCACCCAAGTTTCTGCCTGTGCATGTCTGTGATGACAAGGAACTCATCTCTGCTAACATACGTCTCCACCAAGCCATCCTGCTGTATGTAGAATTGCATTATGATTAGTTTTCTTCTGCATTTTCTGGAAAAATCTTGCCATAATAAGATGTCCAATCTCAAAACTATCCTGTGATTTATGGACAAAGGGGTTCTATTAAGCTTGCTTCCATTTGTTGGAAAGGTTCAAGTTTCTCTTTTCTCTGTGCTTCCCCAAACACAGCTCTGCTTGGTTCTTTACGTGCTCATCACTGCTGGGCCACAGACTCAGCTGTAGCAGTAATCATGCCTTCGCACTCTTTCCTCTCCAAACTAGAAACAGTAGGTTTTCTGGAACTTTCCAGGAAATGAAGAAGATGCTGGGACACTAACTCTAATGATAGTGTGACTTATCTGTACTTTTGCTCTGCATCCTGTAAACAGTAATGGCTTTTGAGGAAATAGCTCTCCTTACCCTTTCTTATTGAAATCATATAATATACTTAATCCACTATACATACCACTGTAAGGCAGTGACATTATGTTGAGTCCATTGGCTGGGACACAAACAGTGCATAATGCCTGATCACTTTTGCTAGGGGCAGAGAGGGCAGATTTAAGGAAGCTAAATACAATAACATAAAATCTGGTCCCCGTACATGGTTAATGTCTCTTGACCTCCCAAAGAGCCCAAGGAATTGTCCCTCATCATGGTTGTTGGGGTTTCCAGCTTTCAACTCATACAAATGGCTGTGCCTTCTTCAGGAGAGTTGTTATCCCTGGGGATGGCCTCCTAAGTCAGTCTGCCCTGTGTAGGTGTGATCTGCCCTGGTTTCTGTCCATGTAGAATCCTTCATCAATGCAGATGAAGAAACAGTTGTATTGAATCTTAAAGCTGAAACTTAGAGACTGATTTTTCATTGCAATGATTGTTGTTTTCAGTAAGATGTTTACCTCTTCAGCTTTCTCCCTGCCAAGTCCAAATCATCGTGTTTACAGCATCCTAGAGTCTTAACTGTGCACTGCCTGCTTTCGATGCTTCTCTAGTTAACCAGCAGCTGTAAAAGAGTTTCACAGCTGACATAGGGAGAAAAATCTCTAGGAAGGTGGACTGCACCCCATGCCCCTCGAGCCTCCTCCAGCCCTGGCCTATCCTAGGATGAAGGAGACATGCCCAAGGAGATACCTCAGGTAAAAGAATAGTCTGTGATTAATTGGGTGAAGTACCAAGCACATATGTAGTTTCCTATCCCAGCATAAAGAGAAAGATCACATAAGTTCTCCCTACTATTCCTTTACTTTCTTGGACAAGTAAGCAACCTTTTTATTTGACCTTTCTTCCTAGACAACAGTTGTCCTTGGCTTTCTGCATTTCACCTCTTCAACTTCAAAAAGAAGGGAGCTAATGAGTGTGCCGTTTAAGGTTTTAGTCTGAGCTGAGCCCTTATGTCTTTAGTAGAGCAAAAGGGCTGATAGATGTTCCAAGGGACGTTTCAAGGAAAGAGAGACATAGGAGACCAAGGAAGGACCCCACTGGGTAGGGGACAGAGAGGAGGGAAACAGGGACACTTTCACAAGAGTTGCTCATACAATGTATATACTTACTCATAATAAAGGTGTCAATTAAAAAATAAAATTAAATGCCCACAGGAAGTTTTCAAAAAAAGAAAATAAATGAGGGTGTTATTTCTTTTCTTCTACTGCCTTCATAGTTTGTTTCCTAATCCAATTATTAACTATTACCTTTTGTGTGGAGTATGTGTGTGTGTGAACACACATGTCTTCATGAACATATGCACATTTTTCAATTTTGCAAACATGAGAAGTTCTTGGTCATTTCTAGAACTCAAAATGTGCCATTAATAGTCTTTCTCTGAAGGGGCGAAGGCTTCTAATTGCAAATCTCTTCCCTTGTGAACAGATACGTGGACAGAACAAAGAGCCTGATTAGGATGAAGGAAGAGGACACTGTGTCTTTCTGTGCTCAGGGACTTCATCTAGAGATAACCACACCATTAGTCAATTGGGGAGATGTGATTCAAAAGCATCCTTCATCCCTTTCTCGCCCCTCCTCCAGGATCTTTCCATGATTCATCTAATAAAATGAAGGCATATAAAATTAATAAAGAATAAAGATAATGATATGACAAGACTATCCTTTCCCCTTTCTCCCTGCCTTGCTTTAGTCCAAGTGTAACTAGGCATCCTTCTCCCTGAGCCCAGCAGCTGAAACAAGGCATTTCCCTTTATCTGGTCGAGCTGTGTACATATATGTTTGGGGGAAAGAGACAAGTGCCCCACCAGAGTCTCCTCCAGCTGTTCAGCCCTGAAAACCTTCCCAGCTCATCATTCTAGCTTTGCGCAGGGATGCCTTCTTCCACAGCAATAAAAGTGCATTAGTGGGCAATGTGCACCTCCGTCTAATGAAGTGCACACAAGGCAGGGAGTTAAGGGGACACATTTCCACTCTGGATTTCATTGTCAACCATCTGTGAGGTTCTGGGCAAACTGCTTTGTTTTCTGCCATAGTTCATGACAAGGTAGAGTTGTGGACTGAGCCCTGGTCTAGCTATCTGTTGAGTTTGCTAGAAGACCTAGATGAGTGAGCATTTATGAAACTGCACCAAAGGGCCTGTGCAGAGCCAAGTGTCTGTGTGATTATTCCCCAGTGTGCAATCCTTTGCCCACACTATCGTTAGAATGGTTTTGCTTGGTGTATATCAACTCTCGTTTATCCCTTATTTCAAACCCTGCATATCTTGTGCTTCCCATGGAATAATTACGACTCTGAACATGACTTATGAAGCTCCCTAGGAGATCAAACTTCAACGGCAGCCAGCGTGGCCATTCTTTCTGACACACTAGCTGTACTTTCTCACTTTTCAGATCTTGGCCTTGACGTCCTTTCTGAAGCTATCTTTCCCTTCACTCTCTAGGCTTGCTCCTACAGCGCTCACTCACCATCCAAAGTTCAGTACCCAGGTCAAAGTTTCCCTTTATTAGTGATCCAACAAGTCCATGTTCAGCCTCCAGAGAATATTGGATCTGATTGTGTCTTTTCCATTAAAACACAGGCATCCTCAGAGTAATTTAATATTGCAACTCTGGCAGTTACCAGCTCGAGATTATAAAGAGAATTCAGTGCAAACTTATTCCATGTCCAATTGGATGGTGCATGTTTCCAGGGCCTCCATAACAAAGCTTCATAAACTAGGTGCTCTGAAACAGCACAGATTGATTCTCTCATGCTTCTACAGACTGGAAGTTCCAGATCATTGGAATCAGCATGGGTTTGATTTTTGTAATATTTTTATTTATTTGCAAGCAGAGAGAGAGAGAGACAGTGACAGAGACAGAAAGAGAGAGAATATGGGAATGGTCGCACCAGGGCCTCCAGCTGCTGCAAACTCCAGATGCATGCATACCTCTGTGCATCTGGCTTTAAGTGAGTACCCGGAGTTGAACCTGGGTTGTTAGGCTTTGCAGGCAAGCACCTTAACCACTGAGCCATATCTCCAGCCCCAGCATGGGTTCTAGATGGCACCTTCCTTTGTCTGTCCCTGACACCCAATGGTGACCATCAATCCAAGGCGACCTGTGGCTTGCAGGCTCCATCACACTCATCTCTCCTCTGCCTCTGCGGCCAAACACTGTTCACCCTGTGTATATCTGTTTTCTTATCAACTTTCCCATTCCCATAAGGACACCCATTACTGAGTTAGAGCCTGCTGTAGAGACCTCATTCTTACCTGATCACGTCTGTAATAACACATTTCCCACATAAGGTTGCATTAATACTTCCTGGGGATTATTTCAATATATCTTTTTAAGGGGAAAGGGATGAGAATTCAGCCAATAATTGAAGAATAACAAGTTTTGGGGGATGGAATTTAGGGGCTTGTTAATGGTAGGTAATTGCTCTAACTCTGAGCTGTATCCCCAGCCTTAAATCAAAGTGTTAACTGATATAAACTTTAGGCACAAAAGGCTTCCTTCCCCTTTTTCTACATGTACAATGGCTGTGTATATATGCACTGATGTATGTGCGTGTGTGCATTCATTATTTTATACTGTTCAAACCCCAAAAGGCTAATTATTCAAATAGAAAATATTGTTTGCTTATTCTAAAGCACTTGAAAGACATCTGCCTGATTCGGATGTAAATTTTCTGGATGACAAATTATTTCTTTGCTGACTGTCAAAATACTAAATTATGATAATGTCACTAAATAAACCCTGCTGCTAGGATTTGAAATTTAAGAAATCTGAGCCTAATAGTAGTTTGAATTAATTTAGAAAGACAGCTTCTAACAGCACTTATTCATGTTTCCAAGTTCAGTTCTCTCTCTAGATCCCATTTTGGGTCACTTTCTTTTACTTCAGACCTGTCTTTCAGTAACCTGTTCTCAAATTTATTACCGAATACTGTAGACTCCCCCCCCCCCGTGCCTCAGATTATGAAAGTCAAGACTAAATTTTAAATAAGGTATATATATATATATATATATATATATATATATATATATATATATATATATATATATGGTAGCCTTTATAAGTGTTGAAATAAAGTTGAAAAACTCAAAAAACCCCAGGAAGGGTATATTTTTACTGATGAATATTGGGTAAATGGGATTGAGACAGAAATTTCTTTTTGCTTTAATTAAAAACTTTGAAAGTGGTGCCATTGGTAACTATTAAGTAAATTAGATTTGTTCTCTAATGTTCCTTGTAATTAGTGATACTATTGGAGTCAGCATTTAGCTGCAGGTACTGCCCCAGAATTCCATGTTTGCTCTTAAGGCAGGTCCTGGCAACCAAGAAACCAAGAGCGAACAGTCTGATGTGACCAGGAGTCTATACCGTAAACCCATTCTGTCACCTGCACAGGTGTTGTGGAGGATGGGAACCCCTATTTCACACAGAGAATTACAGTTAATAAGTGATCAACGCACCTTTCCAAATCCCATTACCTCGGGTTCTCTTAGAGTTACAGATCAATTACTCCAAATACTAGCCATATCTTTCCCTCACTTTATCATTTATGGCCAAATATACTTTCAGTCTTAGAAAGGAAGAAGACCCTGGGAGAGAGGAAGGCTGGCGAGGAGGGTAGGTCTAAGGTGATGCATGTCTCTTAGGCAGTGCACTGATTTACCCACGAGTCTAAAGGGAAGTCCCCAAGGGCTTGATGTGCATGTGTGCAATACACTATCATATTGCAAAGGTTTAGTGAAGGTGGCTAATTAGAAAAGTAATTAAGTGAATTCTACACAAGGCACTATCAATATCTTAATTTCCAGATAATTTTGTTATCAAAATCACCTGCCTGTATGAAGCTGTTGGAAACTACAAGTCTCTTCATCAGCTTTCTGTCAGTACAAATATGTCACTAATCACATTCTCCCTTCCTTGAAGGCTAGGAACATGCAAGTGTTGAAATCCCCAAGAGAAAGGAATGACGAAATAACAGTCGTGAGCTATTTCTATGGATGCTTTTGTCCTTATTGACACTGACATCTCATTTTCACGGGTGTGGTCAGGATGAATGCAGGTGTACATGATGCTCCTAGTAAGTTTCCATAGCGTTGGGGTGCCTAGTGCTGGGGTACAGTCTCTGAACTGTAACTGTGTCTATGGATGTTTGTATTAAGCCTTCAGTGTGTGCTTTGGGGAAAGCCATAGGGTTAGAATAACAAGCTGCCAATTTAATAATAAGTAAGTTGAAAATTAAACTATTCTTGTGCACTAATGGGTGCTGGCTTAGATAATATGTTTTTGTCCCAAGAAGTCAAGGATGAATCTTTCAGTTTTATTTTTTGAGAAGATATAAGGAAAGAGGGAAATGAAAGACTGGCCCATACCTCTTCCTCCTATGTCTTTTCCCAAGATGCTCTTGGGCTTGAAGGCACTCAATTGAAGAGTAAGAACAAGTTTCTGATTCAGTGTCTTAGCTTCCAGTGCCACCCGGTACTGCAATACGCAGCATATTAATACAACATCTGGTTTGCTGTTTGCAGCAAAGTTCTTTCTCTACTCCATACTGATTACTAAATAGCAATGGGATGGACATGTAAAACCAATATATATAATTCAAGTGCAGAGAAACTTAGGAAAGGATGTTCTCTGGTTCCGGGCAAGAGTCAGAGAAAGCAGAAAGTGACCGATTTACTTAAGTGATGCTAGAATTTTAATATCATAATAAATATCTAGATTTGCTTTGTGTTTCTTAGTCCTGTTTCAGTTCTCTGGCTAACGAGTGTGTGGAGGAGGCTCTTCCCAGTATCTCGTGGTGTTTACGAGAGGAGGGATGGAGGGACCCAATGAGATAATGTCGTGTTTACTGCTTTGCCATTAGCACAATAGGCTGTCTTTATGGAGGGTAATATTCAAATTTACGCACCAGTGCTCTTTCAAAGAGAGAATTTGCTTCCTGTTTTCTCTTAAAACTATCTTTTATGTTAATTAACGGGAATGCAGTTTAATCATCCATCTTTACAGCTAAAGGAGCTTTACAGACTCATAATGCTGTCAGATTCTAAGGGATATAAATGAAAAATAGACAATTTTAGAGAAGTGGGCCTTCTTTGCTTCCTTCCCTCCCTCCCTCCCTCCCTGTATTCCTCCCTTCCTCCCTTCTTTCCTCTCTCTCTCTCCCTCCTTCCTTTCTCCCTCTCATTTTTCTTCTCTTCTTCCCTCCCTCCCATTCTTCCTGTCTCCCTCTCAGCACTGTGAAGAGTACTCTATGAGTTAGGACTTTTCATTGGTGGTGTGTGATTTCCCTAACGGGGTTCCATCTAAGAAGATCTGTCACAGTCAGATGGGACTGATGTTTCCAGTTCCACAGGGCCTCTGGAATGTGCATGCGGTTTCTTGTTTTATGGTGATAAAAGAAAGAGTTTGTAGAACAGTCTGTGGCAGGGAATCAGCGGTGGGCTGGTTTTATGAGCAGCTGTTCTAGGGAAGTGTAGAAAATGGATGTGCTGAAGCCCTTGAATTCCAGTGTTTTCCGAATTCTGTGGTGTAAATACTCCCATGACCAATTTCAAGTTATTTTCCCATTACACTTCACTGTGGGCACACAAGCTGTTACCTTGTGGCTCAGCTGTACCCAGGAGCTGAGACGGCAAGTCAGGTAATTATTAATTTGCATACATCAATGTTGCTTTTCACAAGAAATCGTTTCATTTTTCCTCACTAATTAATAGAAACTTGTGACATAATTCAGGCTATAATGTGTTTTTTATCATGTATCTTATCACTATTGTTTTATGGAAAGCATAAATGAAAATCCTAAGGGATTTTATATTATTATATCATCTCCTGTTGATTTGAAAACGAGATGTTTATTTTGTTAATTTGCTTTCCTCATTAAGGAATTGAGATAGCAAGTTATTAAAAGTTTTTCTAAAGGTAATATAATGGTAAGCTGGAAATTTTCAAATTAAGTTGCAATAGCTTCTTTTCATTTGATCACAATTTAATCATAATTTTATTTTTAAAAACCTTTAAGTGCATAGGACATCATTGAGAGTGTTCAAAACATACACATGGAGGATTATGTTTGCGTCAAGAAAGATGTCAGAATTGTCCCATTGGTAATTTACTTTTTTTTAAATGTTGGATTAAGATGTAACTATTACATTTGTACATATTTAAGAGGTTCTGTAGATGCTTATGACATGCACTGATCAAACCAATATCATGAGTGTTTTCATCTCTTTGTCATGATTTGTATTTGAAGCCTTCAAGCTCTTTCTTTGTTCTTCATAAAATATATAAATTGGCTTTATTGAGCTATGCTCACTCCTGTGCTCTGGAATACCAGGATTTCTTCCATCTAACTGTATTTTGATATCTATTATCCAACCATGGATATCTATTATCTATTATCCAACCATGTTCCTACTGCCTTTGAGGTCCCCCTCCCAACCTCTTGGAATAACTAGCATTTATTCAAATCATTATTGTTGTTGATGGTTTGTGCATGTTGGTTGATTTGTTTTGCAACCAAAACACATACAGAATTTATCTTTCTGTGATGGGTTTATTTTGCTCAACAGAATTTCTTTCAAGCCTATCCATTTTGGTTAAAATGACAAGATTTCATTTTTGGTTTATAGGTAAATGCTATTAAATTGTGAATACTTGTCACTTTGCTTCAGGAAACTCTTGAATTAGTTTTTGAGGAGCCTTCATACTGTTCCCCATAACAGCCGTACTCATTTCTACAACAGCATTGGATAAGAGTAGTTTTTTCCTCCCATCTTCTTCAGCAATTATTTTTATTGTCTTTTTGTAATAGCTATTCTGACTGGATAGTGATGTCTCTTTTTGGTTTTTGTTGAAGATGGTCATAGAGGTGATCGATTCGTTAGTTGGTTACTTGGGTGAGTTAACTTTCTTTTCCACACAGTGTCTCATGTAGTTCAGGCTGGCCTAGAACTTTCTATGTAGCATAGGCTGGCCTTGAACTCCTGATCCTCCTGTCTCTACATCCCATCTGTGGTGATTAGAGACATGCCTTCACCCCTTACAGTTTGGATGCTCATTACCCTGCAAACTAATGATAGTGAACGTCTTCTCAAATATTTCTTGGCCACTTGCTGTCTTTCAGTAAATGGTTTTTCATATGTTTGCTCATTTTTAAGTGGACATTTCTGCTTTTTTGTTGTTGTTGTTGTTGAGTATTTCTGAGTTTTCATATATTCTGGATAAATAGTGGACAACTGTTTTCTCCCATCTTGAAGAGTATCTCTTTCCTCTGTCATCATGACATTCTTTTGAGTTTGATTGATCCGGTTTGTCTAATTTTTCTTCTGTTTCTCATGCTTTTGAGGCCTTATTGTAATAAGCCCATTGCCTACACCTGTGCTTTGATGTGCTTCCTCCCTCCTTTTTTTCCCCTAGTCTTATGGTTACATCCTTGATCCATTTGAGTTAATCATTAGACTAGGCACGGGTCCAGGAAACTTGACCCCCTACTCTTGTACGACAGTACACACATCAGGATATCCAGTGACATATTCTTAGACCTATTTATTGACCACCCAAAACTGGTTAAAGCATGGATTTTTGAAAATGTTTTATGAGTCCAAAATTCAGGTATTTTACATATTTTGGAAAAATTGATATTAATTAAATGAATAAAGCATTGGCAGTTTTAAATTTTAAAAATGAAGTAAAATAATTGCTACTCCATCAAACAGATGTAGTAAGATGCAAGTGCTCACATCTGTATTTTCATCCCGTGACTTCTAGGACCTATGTCCACTGCCCAAATTTCAATCTCTATGTGGTGATTGCACATAAAATACACACAAATATTTCAATAAATCAACATTTTAATGGGATAGCAAAGTGAAATCTGTGTATTATTTCTATAGCATTAATTTTAAATAATAGGACACTTACAAACCCTGTTGACTTGAAAATGATTTAAATATCTCTCCATAGATAAATTATAATTTGAACATCTTCAAAATAAAATCTTACAGACTGCATGCCTTCTGTGAACATGTGTCAGTCAGACTCTACTAATAGATAATCATAATTTTAAAAATGGTTATTTAATGACCTCTTTTGTTCTCCCAAATCATCACCCATCTCTTACAATTGGTACAGATATGATTCATTCACCCATTCATCCATCCACTTAAGGAAAAAATATTGATTATTCCAGGTGCTATTTAAAGAGTGGAAATGTCAAGTGAGTAAGACATGCAAGCAATCCTTGTTCTCATGAGTTAGATACATGAAAGATTAAGTTTATATGTAAAAGCAATCCCATGTACTTATGGGTATCATTCATGCAATTAAAATAGTATGCTCTAACCTGAGAATACCAACATGATTGTAGACTGCACTCACATGAATGAAATGATATTTGGAAGGAGACCTCAGTAACAAGAAAAAGCTACTGAGCCAAACTGAAGGGGCAGTGAGAATTCTCAGAAATGGAAAATAGATACTGCGATGTCCCTAAGGCTGGTGAGTTTCTTCATTTCTTGAAGAGACCACAAGGCTATATGATAAAAACTAAATTTGAAGGAAGCTAGGTTAAGGCAGGTTGGGGGTAAGGGAGATGTCAGTAAGTGTGAGGATCCAGTTCAATCCCCAGCACCCATGTAGAGACAGGAGGATCACTGGGGATTACTGGTCAGCCAAACTAATTAGAAGGTATCTCTTTCAGGGAAATAAGGCAGAATAAGACATTTGAAGTCCTCCACTGGACTCCACATGCATGCACATGAGGTGTGCACATCTGCACACATACATGCATATACCATGTACATACATATACACACATATATACTGTACACACACACACACACACACACACACACACACACACACACACACACCAAAAAATAAAAAAGTGAAAGCTAGGTACAGAAGGCAGGACCAGCTCAGAGGTCTTTATAGCTAAGCAGTTTACATTCAGTTCTCTGAGCGTGACAGAATGCCTTGGAGAGGATCCTGTTGGGCAGTGATGTGACTTGATTTAAATATTTAAAAGATCACCCAATTGCTGTGTAGAATTTAAATTGCTTATGAGAAAGATAGAAATCAGTGAGAAGTCTATTTAGAAGATGACCAAAGGGCTTCTGGTATATAGTAATGGGGATGAGGATTGGGGTACTGGTGGTGGAGATGACAAGATCCCGAGTGTCTTAGGAAGAGATGGGGTGAGGTTTGCTGAAAATGAAGTGAGAATAAAAGAAATACAGAATTAAAGACTAAGATGGAAGTGTTCAGCCTGAGCAACTGAGTAGCTGGTGTGTGTATTTATCAAGATAGACAGATGGAGGAAAGAGTGGGTTGGGAACCAAAATACAGTTATGCTGGCATGCCACATTTTGAGATGTCATCAAATATCTTAGTGACAATATCACATGGAAAGTTGGTTATATAAGATTTTAAAGACTTTCTGGGAGAAGCAAGAGACACAATGTCATGAGCCTATATCAGCTCTAGGACTTAGGGCTAAGAGTTTTTAGTATATTATCTACAGAATACTACTGTATGGAAAACAGAAGGGAGCCCAGGACAGATCCCAGATGCTCCCAGATGCTTTTAGCTAAGCATTGAAAGACAGGACAGAGATCATGTGTCCATGATGCTTATGGGTAATCCCATGAAGAGGAGCACGCCAATGGTGATGCCCGAGAGAGGGGATAAATGGTCATTTGGCAGAGAAGGAAAGCACACAGTTCAGATCAGGAGAGTTTGGGGAGACAGTTCTCCACAAGGCTTTTTCATTCTGCTCATCTTGCAATTAGAATGGCTATTTTTCAAAGCTGCATAGTGAGCAGCCTTTGGAAGTACAGCCCTTCTCCAGAAAAGGGACAAGTGTTGAGTGTCATAAGGAACAGACCCTTTGTTCTCCCTCCAGAGCAGCTACAGGTTTTGAAGTTCATGGTTTCTATCCCATAAGGCCAGCCACTCACGTGTGCTTTCAGTTTCTGTTGAGAAACGGAACACAGAGCCAGCACAAATGCTAACTCTCTAGCTAGTGGTAGAAAGTCTTTGCTCTGCCATGGGAAAGTGTCATGTCCCCTGCTGGCATCCGTGACAGGGTGACAGGGTTAGCATAGGCTAAAATCTACATCTATACCATTCTTCACAGGTGAGGGCTTGGATTGTCCACTTGACTTCTACAGTTGGGAGGGGTCATGATCAACATGCCCCTTTCAGATTCTGCGAGTTCTCACTGTTACAGCACTCAGCTCCAAGAAGTATTTGAATACTTTTGGGTAAAGCACTGATAATTGTGTCATCATATTTAGATATTTCTGTCTTTTTTTTTTTTTTCGAGGTAGGGTCTCACTCTAGCCCAAGCTGATCTGGAATTCACTAAGTAGTCTCAGGCTGGCCTTGAACTCACAGCGATCCTCCTACCTCTGCCTCCCAAGTGCTGGGATTAAAGTCGTGTACCACCACACCAGGCTCTATTTAGATATTTCTAAGAGGCACTGCAATGGAGAATACTTTATCCCTTGTCATAACCAAATGTTATACTCTTACACTTAGATAGCATAATTCACATTAAAGAAGGCAATATGTGATACCTTCGGATTACAGCATTTAGCTGTACCATCGATCAGGAACTACATTAGTAAATAGTAATGATGAATAGTACTTTGTACATTTTCAGGGACTATAGGATGATGATTACATATTCCAGAGGCATGTATTATAGTTCTGATTTATTATGTTGAGAATCAGTACATACCATTTTTAATAATAATATCGTGATTTCCGTGAATGAAAAATTCCTTTACCAACTAGTTGCCAGGTGATAGAATGATAATGGAAGGATATTATCCCTGAAGTGGAATTTAGTTGATGTTTATCTGTAAAACAATTCAGTGCAAATCACAGTGCCTGTGGGATTGTATGGTGCATGCATAATGCACTGTGGAATCTGGGTATTAGACAATCTGTTTCATCCCCAGACCTATGTGCACTGAGAGAGCCATGTTTAACTCCAGTGTTAGTTACAAGGTTTATCTGCAGTTTCCAATATTGTCACAGATGGGCACAGGCATCCTCATCTCTCTAGTTCTGGTTGGCTTGTCTTCATTTGGGTACCAAAAAAATTGCTTTTGCTTCTTTTTGTGTGCTGCAAGCCAGTACTTATTCAAGCCCCATCGGAACACACTTCAGCCATTCCTCAGTGAGCATTTTGTTTGTAGTGCTTTTGGTAGAAACAGCTTTATGTATATCAAGATCAAAGTTTTCTTGAGTTTAACACTTAAAATTTTAACTTTTATCCACTAGAAATCTGTTCAATACTGGAGGATCTAGGAGCAGAGGAAACAAGATTATAGAGTGTGAGAATGCCCAGGGTCCTTGTTGAAGATAAGAAGGGATCATAACACCCCCTGAAAGTGTTCTTTCTACCTTCCCCTCTTCCTGACCCACTGCTTGCTTCTATCCGTTTCTACATATTCAGCAGCTCCGCCTTACTTGGCAGGTCCCTCAGCAGCTTAGAGTCAGTGATGACAAAGGCACTTGGACTTAAACTTCAGGGGTAATGTACCAGTGGGATAAATAGAATATATAATTGTTCTTCTGAGGACAGAGTGTCTGTGTGCTCTGTGGGGGTCCTCATTTAAGCCCACAGCCCAAGAAAGACAAGCATCTCAGCTCAGCATGGGGGTCTCTCTGGCAAGGGAGCATTTTCCTCGCAAGATTTAAGTTTTAGAATTCCATGTCAATGACATGCTGCCAATCAGAAGATGGCTTTCCCACTGCCTACAGACTGAAATGGTCACCAGCACCCATTGGTAGGCAGGATTCTAGCCCTGAGTACTGGAAAACTCCTAGGCTATGTCTTGCGAGAGATTCAAAGTAATTTTTGTTATATTTTAATTGAGGGTTTTAATACATGAACATAGTGTAATTTGATTGCATACTCACCCTATTATCCTCTCATTTCCTCCCTCCCCTACCCTTATTCCATCAAACACTCTCCTATTTCCTAGTAGTTCTTTTCTGGTTTTGATGTCTCATTCTTTTCTGTCTTTATTCACTCTCTATGTCAAAATGTTGCTCAGAATTGTGCAAGTCTTGTGAGTAACAGAAACCAGTGTGAGTTTAAAAATTCACCGGTCAGTCCATGAATGACAATTGCCCCAAATTACTCCTTCCCATCCTGTGGCTCTTACAATCTTTATTCCCCCTCTTCCACAATGTTCCTTGAGCCTTGGAGGGTATGATAGAAATCTACTGTAGTGTTGAGCTCTCAATATTCTCTTATTTTCAGCTTTGAGTCTCCTCAGTGTCTACTCTCATCTCATAGAGATACTTCTCTGGGTAGCAGTGAGAGCAGCCCTCTATTCTCTCTGCCATCTCCTCTGCAAAGTTCCTGGAGCCATGGCAGGTATGGTAGAGATAGCGTGTCCAGTACTAACCACTGATCTTTCACTTCTTGTCACATTGATGGAAACTCATAGTAATTTTTAATTTAAGATGATTAGCTCATTTGTCTTTATGTCTTCTATTTAGCCTCGGCCAGGGGCTTTCTGGAACGAGAACATAGATGAATAAATGAATGAATGTTTGCTTTTAGCATGGTATGAAAGAGTCATTCATAGTGTGACCTTGAGCAACCATTCTGACCCCATTTCTCCCATTCTCCACTCACTTCATATCTAGGTGTGACTTAAGAGTTGGGTTTTCTGGAAATCTGTTTTGCCTTGACATAGTATAAGATGTTCACTTTGCCATGGCCATTTCTACCACATGGAATTTCACTATATCATCCAGTTCAAGTGTAATTATGTCTTTCAGCAAATTTCCCCTGATCCAAATTCTTTCCATCCCATTTTTTTCTAGGATTTTTCTGTCAGAAAGAATAAGTAGCAGAGAAGATCTTTTAATGGACTGGCTGATGACAGCTGATGGGAAAATCACCTACCACTTTTTTTTTTCCTGACAGCCTTAGAACAAAGATGGAAAAGAACCCAAGTTTGCCATGAACAATCATTATCATAAACTGAGATGTTATGAGCCTTCAACACATAACAAATAATCAATGCTGAAAGAGAGACTATATATATATATATATCTGTTATGCATATTAAAGCACCTACTAATACTTCTATTATATAATAGAAGTATTAGTAGGTGCTTTAATATGCATAACAGATATTTATGGAGTCTGATATTTGTATATTTGTCTTTAAAATGATAAGATTTCTACAGAATTAGTTGAGAATTCATGTTTATAGAATGAAGATAATGTGTGATGTGGTGGTTTCAATGTAAAATGTCCCCTATAACAGTATGTGTGTTGAATACTTGCTCCTCAGCTGATAGCTGTTTGGGAGGTGGAGACTTGCTGGAGGAGGTGTGTCACTGGGCACAGATCTTAAGTCTAGCCCAGATGTTCATGAGCTAGCTCGCTCTTCCTGTTACCTCCCAGCTGCTGTGGCAAGATGTGATACCTAGCGTCTTCTCTGCCATGTTTTCCATACCATGATGAAACTTCCCCTTGAGACTGTAAGCCAGAAATAAACCTTTCCTCCCATAAACTTCTTCTAATGGTGTGTTTTATCCCAGCAACGAGAAGGTAACTGGTACAAAAGAAAAACTGATAACAGAAGTGGAGTCATTGCTGAAATAAGATTGACTATGTGGCTTTTGGTCTTTTGGATTTGTGTGAAGAAGAATACGGGAGTATTTGGAACTTTGGACTAAGAGAAGCATTGTAGTTCTATAAGCAAGCTTGATGGACCATTCAGATGGAAGTTTGAGAGACCTAAGTCATAGAAAACTGTGGACTGTGATGCCTAATTTATGAGGCTTCAGAGGACTAGACTTCATTGGGACAGGCTAGAGGCAGTTGGCATTATATTCTGGCTGCATTGTGCCCATGTCCTGAGATCTTGAGCCAGGTTGAATTTAGAAGTAATGGACTGGTGTTTTGGTGGAGGGCAGTATAGAACAGAAAGATATAAAGCTTGGCACAGAAGTGTCAGCAGGTTCATATCTCAGGCACAGAATCCGTTTCATTTACAATTGTTTAAGTGATCACCACCATGAGTATTGACTATCCACTGGGCCAATAGCAAGGGTGTTGACCCTTTTGAAAAGATGGGCCTGAAAGAAAAACACTGAAGAAGTTTCTTGCTCTGAAAAGTCAGCTTTATTCTGCCCCCCCCCATTACGCTCAGATTAACACATTTAAGAGACTACCTGGTACTAGTTTTGGAAGTATAACAAATGCAGGAAAGAGGGGTCCAGGAATGAACCTGATTTTGGAGATGAACATTGGGCAATATAGTGCAGGTTTGAAGTCCCTGCATGGAGTCCCTGTCAGGCTATGACGTGGAGCTCTGTAAATGAACCCTGAATTACAGAGGAGACCTCAGGATTTTGGAGACACCAGGGTTATTGGATAGCACCAAGGAAAGCTGCTCATTCTGTCTCTGTTGGATCTGACCATAAAGTAAGCAAGTAGGGTTGGAGGGGCAGAGTGATTTAAACTATTTGGAACATTTCATCATGAGTCCTAGATGAGCATGGAGCTGCAGGATTAGATGTGTTCCCTAATTGATTTTGTCTCATTCTTTTCTTGCTATGGTTTCTATTAGCAGTATGGGGCATGTAATCTGTGCCACTGTGTGTTACAAGTATATAACTTGTATTTTGATTTGACAGGTTCATAGTTAAGAGACTGTCTTGAGTCTCAGATGAGACTTTGGACTTTTGAAGTGTTAGGATTTGTAAAGTCGAACAGTGAATTTTGTGTTATGAGACGGCCCGGAGTCTATGGGGGCTTAGTGCAGAATGTGATGGTGAGAATGTAAAATTTCCACTATAGGCTCATAATTTTTGAATACATGTTCCCTAGCTGTTGGTAATTGGTGAGTCTTGCTGGAGGAGGTGTTTCATTGGGGATGGACCTTAAGGTTTATTAGTCTAGCCCTCACTGGTATTCATGAATTAGCTTAGTCTTGCTGCTACCTCTCAGCTGCTGTGACAAGATGTGATGCCCAGCCACTTCTATGCTCTGATTCCCTACAATGACGAAACTTCCCCTCAAGACATTGACTTGAAATCATCCCTTTCTTCCTATAAGCTGCCTCTGACTTTTTATAGTTTATTTATTCATTTTCAAGCAGAGAGAGATACAGAGAGAGAGAGAGAGAGAGAGAGAGAGAGAGAGAGCACCAGGGCTGCCACCTTGAGGGTCTGGCTTATGTGAGTACTGGGGAATTGAACCCGGGGCCTTAGGCACTAGAAGCAAGTGCCTTAACCACTGAGCCATCTCTCCAGCCCTGTCTCTGATGTTTTATATCAGCTATGTGAAAGCAACTGCTACACAAGATAATTTCTTAGCAACAAGAGTCATAATACTTTTGGGATACCAAGTATCTTCTGAGGTAGCTACTTGAGGTGTTTATATGTGACTGGTTACTTTGAATAAAGAGTACTAGGATTCCTTAGATTGAGGTTTTGTGACTTCATATGAGGAATAGTATTATTTCTGCTTGGGACACTGACAGATGTTGAGAAATTCCCTGGGAACCTGAGTATGTGGCTGTGTGTGTCAGGTAACACTTCTTGGCTCTAGAAAGGAAATACTTCAACCTTACAATTCTATAATTTGTGACGATCCTGACAGGGCTGTCCTTTTTGGAGATGGATTTCTCTTACTTGTACTTAGATGTCTCCTGAGCACCTTTGACACTGTGGGGCAGTGACATACCATTTGCTTTCTTGCAGAGACTCACCTGGCACTCAAAAATCTTGAAGAATCTCAATTTACCTTGTCTCTACAATTTTAATTTTATTGCTTGATAACATAAATCCTGTCTTTCAGTCAGGGAGTCATCCTTCCTGCCATCCGAATTTCTCTCGAGGCTGATCTTTCCTGTTTTCTGGCACATTCTTCACCCTCCTTTCTAATCCCTTCTTTCAAGGCACAACGTGGAGGCTACACTCTTCACCACCATTTGCTTCTCTAGTTTGTCAGCTCAAGTTCTTTTAGTCTTTCAACCTGTTTAGAATGCTCTAACCAATGCTTTGCAACATTGAGTTCATATGTGTGCGTAAGCTTGTTTTTATTCTCTCTCTCTCCATCCATCCTTCCCTCCTCTAACATTACCCCTTGTTATTTTATTTATCTTAATAGTGAGCTCATGCTAGAGAGAATGGCTGAGGGCTCAGCTATCAGACTATCACCTTTTTATCATTTGCAAAACTAGTGTTTGATAGGCATTTAGGACTTGAAGCTAATCTAAAACAAACAAACGATGCAATGGTCTTCCATCCTACACCCATCAGAGTAATGGACCTAGGGACAAAAAGTCCCACCAGGACAAGAACAGAGAGGAATCTTCCGTTCTCCATCCCATAAGACCCCTGAGACTCTTATGAAAATGCGGAAATTTCTGAGATGGGATGTTTACCCCATTTTCCTTGTCCTGAATTTGAATAAAATACTGTCTCTGTCTCTGTTAGGGCATAATTCAAAAAAATATATAATGTATTCACATGTTGAGAAAAGAAGCAGCCTGCTGAGAAGACACTATTGAGGCAAGCTGAGGCCCAGGCTAATAGTGAGTTCCAATCCAATGTAAGTTAATTACCTATTCGAAAAACACAACTAACAAAAATAAAAAAGTAAAAGTGTTTGCTTGTTTTGCTGTACAAAATATCTACATATTCAAAATATCCAAGATTTTTTTCTCTTAATACCTGAGGAACATTTCAAGAGTTGAATTTGCTGCTTCAGGCTAGAGATAAATACAAACATTTTATCCATTCTATGGAAATTCCCATCAAAGTCTTGCCCCATGCAAGGTGTGCTATACAGTGAGCAATAAGAAGATTGTATAAGTCCAGCTAATGGAACCGAGGGCTTTTCCAGTTTTAAAAAGAAGGGTGTCCACTTGGTTTCCCTGAAAGCTGAGCAACTGGTTCAGGGGTGTTCCCACTGTTAGAGATTTGCTAGTAATTTCCAGCTCTGCAGGATGCCTTTGGATTCTGTTGCCATGCCTGTAAGTGGCTGTCCTCCTCCAGCAGTTTCCTGGGCAGGAAATCAAACCAAAGATTAGGTTTCTGTTTGCACTGCATGAAAATAAAACATAACGTAAAGGACTTAGAGTTCTTGTGTACTAAAGCCCCAGGAGTCTCATTCTGCCTGACCCTAGGTGGTTTTGGACTGAGGAAGAATAGATGTCTGGTGGGTCTTTCACCACATCACCTTAGCATGTTGTGTGTTCTTCTGACCATTGTCAGAGATCAGTGACAGTATATTCAATGTGTATGTATTGTTCTGCACTATCATTTTTCCCACCTTGGGATAGGAGCACTTAGCTGTCCATCCTTGTAGATACAAGGTTAGTAACCTCGCTGTGTTAATTTTTATTCTTGCTAGTCTGTGTTATCTTCCTGAAGAACACAATTCATTTCTCTGAAAAAAAAAGAAGTATTTGGTTCAATCACTCCTCCTGTCATGTGTCCTTGAACTTCCAGGATCACACATAGATCCAATCTACAAACATGAGATTTGCAAAGAATGTCAATACTTATACAGAGAAAATCTATCTCCTACCAAACCTGAGGAAGCTAAAGTCTTAAAGACATTGAGAACGACTTGAGTCGTTCTTCTTTCTATATGCTGGATTGGTGTGGAGAGCACAAGGAAACATCTATTTATTAGACCAAGGGCACATGTGAGAATTTGGCCTCTGACAAAGAAATGGATAAGTAGTACTAACACACATACACACACACAACACACACACAGATACACCCATACACACATATATATATAATTTTTATTTATATATATGCTGATATATTCTATATAGTATATGCAGAAATAGCTGAGCATGTTTTATAAAATAAAGAGTACAGAGAAAATGATTCATGTGAGAATGTGGTCTGGGCTTCTAGTGAGATATATATATATATATATATATATATATATATATATATATATATATACACACATATATCTTGGATAACAAAAACTCCCTATATATCTCAAGAAGAGTCTTAGTATGGTAAAAATGAAGTATATAGTCATGATTGTCATCTAACTGAAGCCCTCAGGCAGAGTTACCTTTGTTATGTGTGATGGTTCAGCTGCCAAATGTCAGGAAGAAGCTAGAGCCACCTACTCTCCTGCCTCCAATACTGGAAGCCATATGACTTTCCTGCTACTGACCATGGCTGGGTAGATCACTGAGCTGATGGTCTCTGCCTGGATCATGAGCTGGCATGGTGTGTTATGGGAGGCAGTACTTATTGACTTTCAAAAGTAGTTGCCAATTGCTGTTTCTGCATTTTTATCCCAATAAAAGGACATACATGAAAAAAATCAATTAGCACTAAAATTCTTTGGATACTAGGTTACTCTGTATTTGCATAGCTTCCACTAACCTCTGGAGTAATGTAAGTAAACAAGACATGTTTATTCTTCATGAGAACATTGGCTCCCCATAGGCAGGACCCTTTAGACCTGCATTACTGATTCTCTCTAGTATTTCCATGAAACCTAACACATAGCAAACTTTAAGTGCCTCCAGAAAATTGACATTTATTCTGACAATAATTGGGCACCGCTGGACAGACATGTTTCTCAGGGCTCTGCTTCTGGGATCACCTCAAGAACAAGGCAATGAAAGGAGAGGAGCACTTAGGGCAGTCCCTTGAACCTAGCCCTGCCTCAACCTTGTCACTACAGGCATTCCATCCAGTAGGATAGAAGCTGGCTTTGCTCTGGAAGTCAGCAGGACAGGCGTGCTGCATGCTTCGTCCCACATGTCCATGTGTGCCATCAGAAGTGAGAAGTGAGAGAGCTTGTTGATAACCACAGCAATGCACCCTTGTTTCCGCTGGGGTTTCCCATCTTGCAGGCTAGACCTCCGTGGTCAGCTGCCCTTAGTGTGCTCTCCTTTCTAGTGTTGAATGCCCTCATGTGAGGTCGTGATGAAGCCATGGCAAGCTCTGTAAGGAGCCCTAGTGAGTGGGCAAAACAGCTGGAATCGTGTCTGGTTGGAGCCTGGGAGACAACCGTAAGAGGCCAATGGGCAATGGAGATGGGTGGCCCTTATCACACACAGCCTCTGGAGCCTGCAAAAGGCAAAGGAACCAGCTGCCAGCGCAGTGGGTCTGGTGGAAGGTTCTACGGGCAAAAAACTGAGGACAGGCACTCTGAGTTATAATACAGAGAAAAATGATGAAGGAAAAGGGGCAGAGGGATAAGAAAGGGAAGGAAGAGGGGAAGATTAAAAAGAGAAAAAGGAAGGGGAGGGAGGGAAGGAAGAAGGAAAGACAAGGAAAAAAGAAAGGAAGGAAGGAAGAAAGTAAAGGGATGAAAAATTGTTGGGTTCAGAGAATCCTTTGTTAGTGATGAAGTAATGCCTTCATGTAAAGAGCTGTTGCATACAACATCTGTAGAGCTAAGACAGTGTGTGCCATGTGTATATGTGCACATGAACATATCTGTGTGTGTATGTGCGCGCGCGCGTGCGTGTGTGTAGGAGACCTGCAGCACTGGGCAGAGATTGTTTCATCATGCAGAATCTAAGTGGCAGAGGTTTGCCCAGATTCTCACTGGTTCAAGCTGCTTTCCACCACCATGGCTGCCTATCTTGACCAAGACATCATTTTCTGCCACTAGGCAGACCTCGCTGCTGTGGGCTGCATGTGGCTCCATGATCTCTTTTTAAATTTAACACTTGCTTTTTCTTTAGCAGTGATAAGCAGACATGAATCCCTTTATGTGCCCACTGAAACAAGTGAGTTACACTTAAAATAGTTTTATGAGCATGAGAAACACTGTAATAATTGCAACTCCTTGGACCTCTGCTGTGTTCCGCAGTGATTCTCTCCTCCTTCAGTTCTAGCTTCTAACTTTATGGCTGAGTTTTGATGCACACTTGTAGCATGCTTGTTTATGAAGCAGATTTGATCTGCATAAAACACACTGCCTCTATTTTAATTAGTTCCTCTATTGATCTCTCTGTCATGTCCAGAATAGCACACATTGCCAGGCTCACATGTTTCACAGGGTTTGAGAGACATCTTCCTCTTCTCAGAGAGGCTGGGCATATCCAACTTGGTAGAGAAATCTAAGGGCTTAGGTTTAACTGCATTCAATTTAGCACCCAATCTCCTCTCTTCCTCTCTTGGTTGCAGCTAATGATTAATCTAAGAAGATATAAGGAGACTTGACTTCCTGTTGCTATCAGTTTTCTCTGTTGATGCACAGAAAGAACCCCCAAAAATGACTTTTGGAGGAATGGGTTTATTAGGCTTAAAGACTCGAGGGGAGACTCCATCCAGGCAGGGAGAACGATGGCATGGGCAGATGGGTGGACATCACCTCCACCACAGCACTGCAAACAGCGGCAGGAAGGTGTGCCAAACACTGGCAAGGGGAAGCTGGCTTATAACCCCCAGAAGCCCGCCCCCAACAACACAGCTTCATCGAGGTTGTAAAACCCAAACTGCCATCAGCTGAGGATTGATCATTCAGAACACATTCATTTGTGTGTGGGGGACACCTGGATCAAACCATGATACCTCCTTTCTCTCTTCAGGAGAGAATATTTTAATTAGGAGGAATCTGAGACATAACTGTTAATTATCCCAACCAACTTGAACATAGAAAGTACAGGGCAGACATATTCCGTGAAGAAAATTGGCATAAAAGGCTTGAAAATTTTCATTCGTCAGGGAATCAACCTGTTCTTGACCTGGTTTGATATCATCATGCAAGGTGTGGTGAAAGCCTAAGTAAGTTTCATGAATTGCTGAAAACATTGAGTATTTGTTGTCATTGTTAATCTTGCCATGTATTTGTTTTTTGGGGGAAAAAAAAGAGGGGTCCTTTGCTACTTCTTCTACCTATTTGGAGTCAGCTTTTTAACATTACTTTCAAAGCTATCTGAGGAAGGAAAAAAATCCATAAATATATGAGAAACAGCAAAAAAGGGAAGGTAACTGAGAGGATCATGACATAGAGCAAACGAGTTACATGCATAAAATAGTAAATGGATTTTCATTCTTTCTGCACTTCCCCTCCAAAGCCCTCCTTCCTTTTGGCAAATATTTTGGTACAAACATAGTGTGTGCACCAGACAGGTTTACCTTCAATCAATAAAACCCTGTTTTCTGATGAGAACCATAGTTCTCCTAACTAGACCCACTGTTGTCTCTTCAGATCTTACCCATTTGGAGTCCCAAGCAAGGCCATTGAGGCCTCTGGCCCTGGGTGCGTTGGCCCTGTGAGGGAAGGGGTGTTAGGGCAGAAGGAGGAGTGACCTGCATTGACTTTATAACTTCTTGCAGAATTTGAAGCTCATCCTGGGAAGTGACTCAGGGATACTGAACATCCTGGAGCTTGGCACATTGTGTGACCTGTTGTGAGTTTTCTTGAGTTGAATTCTCCCACCTTATCTTTCTGTGTCTCTGCCCACATCAGAGCTAACACAGTCTGTCATGGCTTCCATTGTTCAAGGTTTTGAAGATCTACCGATATCCCTCCACAGTGATGATGGTCTCAGTGTGCTTTATTAGAATACAGATGTTTTCCTTGTATTTAAGAAGCGTCTCAGATCTATAATGTTTCCACGTCAAAAGGTGAATTTCTGAGGCAGGGAGATGGCTTAGTTAGGACGTGCACTTGCTGTAAAAGCATGAGGACCTGAGTTCGATTCTCAGCACCCACATAAAAGCCTGCCATAGACATGCACACCTGTAACCACAGCACTGGGTGGGTGTAGACAGGAGGGTTGCTGGGGCTCAGGTGTCAGCCACTCTCAACTGAAAAAAAAACAGCACAAGCTCCAGGTTTAGTGAGAGAATCTATCTCAAGGAAATCAGGTCCTTCTCTGGCCTCTGCTTGCATGTTCCCGTGCACATGCATACATACATATACCACACATATTACACACACCCCCAAAAAGAAAGATAAATTGCTCATTTTAAATTATTTTTTAAAATATTTTATTTATTCATTTTCAAGCAGATTGAGAGAGAGAGAGAGAGAGAGAGAGAGAGAGAGAGAGAGAGAGAGAGAACCAGGGCCACCACCTTGTGGGTCTGGCTTATGTGAGTCCTGGAGAATTGAACCCAGGGCCTTAGGCACTGGAGGCAAGTGCCTTAACTGCTGAGCCATCTCTCCAGCTCTTAAGTTATTTTTAATTAAAAGGCTAACAGACTGTGAATATATATTTTCCCCCAACCAAAAGCTGGTTATTCTAAGGCATATATTCAAAGTGAGAATTTCTTTTTTGTAGTTGTTCTTTTGAAACAGAACAGGGTCATGCTTTGTAGCTTTGTAGCTCAAGATATCCTTGAACTTGCAAATCTTCTGCCTCACCTTCAGGAGTGCTGGAATTATAGTCAAATGCCACACATCAGCTGCAAAGCTAAGAACACTAATGGATATAGTAAAGTCTTCTTCAAGTCAAGTTTGGGAGCCCTGGTCCCTATAGGCTAGTCAATTCCAATGAGGCTTCACAACTTGAGAAAGTGGAAAGACATCCCGCTAAGCCATGAAGAACCTTTACTTCCAGGAGGATTTTCCAAGTTCCAACTTACAGAGATAATGTTTGACTAATTATATTTCATAGAGCTTTGTGCAAGTTGTTTTATTTATAATGCCAACCACAAAAAGCTTACTATTAGCTGGGTGTGGTAGGGCACACCCTTAATCCCAGCACTCGGAGGCAGAGGTAAGAGGATCGCCATGAGTTCAAGGCCATCCTGAGACTACATAGTGAATTCCAGGTCAGCCTGGACTAGAGCGAGACCCTATCTCGAAAAATCAAAAAACAAACAAAAAAGCTTACTACTGTTAACAATAGAGCAAGCAAAAAAAAATCTCCTTACATAAATAAGAAAAAGCCCAAAATGCCACTTTTATAGAAATCTCATTATTTGGTTTTATTCAGCGTGAAAAAATTAACCCATTTTTAATCATACTAGAGAGAAATTAGCCTCAGGTTGAGATCGTCACTCAAATCACACATATCGAGGTGAGATTTTACACTAACACAATTGATTTGTGACAATTACACATAGATTGTGACAACTACTCTTTGGAACAAACCTTACAGTGTTGGCCACAGAGTTTCACGTACGTGCAGTCATCTCCCCTGTGTGCTTGGACAGTTTGGCAAATCTCCTGAGGAGTTTCCTCTTGATCAGATTGACATCCATGCTGCGTGAGCCTGAAGCAAGCAGCATAAATTCAGAAAGTGTTCTTTACCAGCACTCATGAGTTCTGGGTCCCCAACAGGAATATCATGGGCTCACTGACCGAATCAACTGGTTGCCATAATCGTTGGGAAGAGGGAGGTCATCTTTGCAGTGACATCATCAATGCATGACCTTCGTCATCGCATCCATTCCCGAATCTTCTGACAGGATCTCGAAAGTCACACATAGCGCTAATTTCTTCATCAGTTTCAAAAAGCTCTTAAATATCATCTTCCATGTCTCCAATTTCATTTGTTATTATTAACCTTAATACATGAACATAATGTAATTGATCCACCTCCTATGTCTAATCCATCCTGTGTCTTTTTCAACTCCTAAATGGCTCTCAGATAGTTCACATTCCTCTGGTTCTGCCACAGTGTTCTGATCCAAGCTTGGTGTTCAGTGAAGGCCTGCAAACCAGATGCTGTGTGTGATGCCATCCATGATGACACCTTGTCTGCTCACGTGTATGAAGCGACAGGGGCCTGGGCAGAGTGTCACCTAACTGCTCACTGTGGTTTCCATAGGTGGTGGCATCTAGGGCTACTACTTAAAATATTTTTGATATACTACTAAAGTTTGAACCAGAACCTTGTGCATACTATACAAGAGTTCTACCACTGAGCTAAATCTCATCCATATTTTTGTTTTATAAATATAATTTATCTGTACTGTTTGAAAAAAAGTAAAATAATAATATATGATTTACCCCTATCCAACAATAAAGTGATTATAAATTGAGGCTACTGACCATTCTTATTGGCTAAATGTAATGCTCAAGTGAGTGAGTGAGTAGTTATGAAGGCCTTTTGTGATATAAAAACAAAATTGTTTTGATTATTGTATGACATAATAATAAATAACCATTGCTCCTCAGTGATTGTGTAATGTGTTTGATCATTAAAAACCCATGATTCTATTAATATTTTTATTTATATATCCCATTATAATATTATGTATAACATATTTTATTTTTTTTTAATTTTGTTTTGTTTTTCTCAGGTAGAGTTTTGCTCTAGCCTAGGCTGACCTGGAATTCACTATGTAGTCTCAATGTGGCCTTGAACTCACAGCAATGCTCCTATCTCTGCCTCCCAAGTGCTGGGATGAAAGCTGTGTACCTCCACACCTGGCTTTTGAAATGTGTATTTGTTCAAAACTTTTTGGTTATGTATGACATATTAATATTCACACTTCAGAATCAAGGAAACTAGAGACAACTTCAGAATTTATTCACGGGGACGCAGCTAGTAGAGCACAGCCCGGATTTGAGCCCAGACAGGAAGGCTCCAAGTGCTGAGCACACACCACTGCACCAGAATCACATCTCCTCTGCAACGTGGCAGAAATAAATTCAGCTCCTCCCGGTGTGGAGGTCTTCAGAGGGAATTCACAGAGACGACCATGTCAGGTAATCTAGAAGGATTTTCATGCTTGCTGGATGATTGATGGAGGAAGATGGAGCCAGATTATACATTTAAATAGAAGAGGAGATAGCATGGTAAGACAGGAAAACCTCATATTTGGAGAACATTTCCTCTCCTCTAGTTGGTATACGGTCACTGTCAATGAGTCTTCAGAGTCCTCCTGGGACAGGTGTTGCTACTTTGCAGTGACAGATAAAAGAACTCAGATGGAGATTTAGGAAGTAATTTGCCCAAGAGGTTTTGGCTGTTAATGGTAGTGGTGAGAACCCATCCAGTTATTGCCAGAGGTTACATGTTATGTCCTAGGAAGAAAGAGGAAAGAATCAGAGAAGATAAATGTTGGAACCTTAAATCCTGATAACAAGGTGAAGTGGACTTAGTCAACTGATAATGAGTCTCAGTATTTTATCTTCAGAGTAGAAACAACACAATTTCTCCTCTTTCTCAAAAAGAGAATTTTAGTCAAACTATGTGTTCAGTTATTTATTTATTTGTTTTGCAAAAGCATTGCATAAGCTTTTAGCATAAATAATAAAGAACAAAAGGTTGAAAGCCCTTTGGAGTGATAAATGCCACAATTCAAAGGAAAATAAACACTTCAAAAATTCTTTTCTATTTGATCAACTTATTAATTGTACATATTAATGAAGTTCAATGTGATTGTGAATATATTCGTATGGCATGTAGTTTTAATTTGAGAACATCTTCCACTGAGAGCAATTGCAAATGGGAAAAGAACACTATAGTGTGACGATGTGCTTTCTTCCAAATTAATCTGTTAGAACCCAGGCCGGGCGTGTCTCCTTGAAGAAATAGAATGACTTTCCTTTCTTAGGTCCTAAGAGTCTACACTGGACAACCACCCAACACCTTCCAACTAAAGGCAGACCAGCACTTCTCCATGTCCATAGTCTTGAACTGGTCATTTGATACAATCTCTTTTAGGATTTCTTTTCTTTCTCCCTCCTTTCCTCCTTTCCTCCCTCCCTCCCTTCCTCCCTACCTTCCTTCCTTCCCTCCTTCCTTAATTTCTTTCTTCTTACCAATACATATTCGATTAAATCAAACATATATTAATATTAAATATTAACATTTTAATATTAAATAGAATATGTATCAATAAGAAGCAGGTGACATGGTGACTTATACCAACTAGTTTTTAAAAACTGGTGTGGGATCGAGCCCAGGACCTCATGTGCAGGTTAGGCAAGGGATCTTCCATAGAGCCATTCCCCCAGATCCTCCTGGAGTTTCTGTGAGGGATAATGTGTACGGATTTATGTGCTTTCTTTAAGAGTAGGTTATTACCTCCTGGATGCTTGAGCACTCTTTTTTAGTATCCTCATATGTTATAGTACAGGGGACACTGTGTATATATTTATTGATTGTTGTTATTTTAAACCAAAAATAATGAAGAAGAAGAAGAAGACAAAGTGGCCACTACCTGCCAAGAAATTCACATGACTTTTATCTCAGTGCAAAAATAAATTACAAGAGTTGCCTTCAGTCGCTTGCGGTAGCTAATAGAAGACGCTTACCTTCCCTATAGTCAGCATCACAACTGGAAAGCAGTATTTAGCCATATATTTTTCTGCCAGGGTTGGCATACATAAATAAATATGTTGAACCATTGTAAGCTTTCTGGAAACATCAGATTCCAGGGGAATACTAAGGAAAAGGACTGATCAATACAATGTTCACCTTTAAAATGCCTTCATCTACTAAGGCAGAGTTTCTTGGCAGCAACTGCAAGAGCTGTAGTTTCCAAAATGATTTATACAATATATATATATATATATATATATATATATATATATATATATATATATATATATATATATATGTATATGTATATAAAGATGTTGCATTACCATGTCCATTTGCTTATAAGAAGGCACCCTTATAGGTCATATCTAAATTTCAAAAGACAATCAGATTAATAAAAATAATGCAGAGTAACAAAGTCCCACTTTGCTCTTACAAACAGCCTCTTGATTCAGTTTTATGTATAGAAAGTAAAGAATAATAACTTGAAAGCCTCCCACAGGGATGAGTGCCACAAGTCAGTGAAAACATGCTTTTTAGTTTGAGAACATTTCTCAATGGATGAGTGTGTCAAGGGGAAAGTGCCTGGTACAGTGTGTGTGTGTGTGTGTGTGTGTGTGTGTGTGTGTGTGTGTGTGTGTGTGTGTGCCTTCAGAGGTCATGTGCTAGAGCACACTGCTCTGTGTGACAGTTCTAAGACACGGGAAGTGGATTGGTCCTCAGGAAGGGACCCACACTTTTATCAAAGGAGCACCCACATCCCTTGGCCCATCTACGTTCTGCCAGGTGAGGCTGCTGTGCAAAGCAGAGTGAGTGCCCTCCAGGCAGCAGCCGCTGGTGCCTTCATCCTGCACTGCCAAGTGCCCCAGCTGAGGGAAATAACTTTCCATTCTGTATCCATTACCCAGTGAGAGATGTTTTGTTATGGCCACATAAACAGACAAACTGCAGTTCCTATAGTACCTCAGTGCTTTAAGGCTTCAAAGAACATAGACCTTCAAATTCAAGCCATGTTCAAGTTAAGAGAAACACCTGCATAGAGAAGCAGTCCATCCTTGTATTTACTGCAAATAATGCTCAATCTTTTTCCTACTGTTGATAAACCAAGTTATAATTTTTTAGTATGCTTTCAAAATTCTATTGATCTCCTTGCCATAATTTGCATTGACATTGAACATTACCTATGTTATATTCTGTTTGTGCTCTTTGTAGCCATAGACTGAGAATAGAAGGTTGGAGCCAGAAATAGAACAACAAATAACTGGGAAGTTCTTATAAAGAAAAGTAATAAGAGGTGTTCATATTAAATAGGATATGTATCTGTAAGAAGCAAGACAGCTGACTCAGAATTCAAAGTATACCGGCAGGAGCTGCACAGTTATGCACCAAGGGGGAAAAATAGCTTGTTTCCTGCTAAAAGATATGTGTGGAAGTTACAGATTGGGAAGTATCCTTTCTTGACGTGCCTAGGAGCTCTGGATGAATTGTCCTAGAAAATGTCAGAGAAAAGACAAGAGAGGTGAAATAAACCTGGACAACTGCTTTTCCACTGAGCAGACAAGCTAAGAACCAAGTTCTTAGTAGGCAGAACTTAAAACCATAGTAACAAGTAAACTAAAATAAGCTTCTACAGCAGAGCCAGCTAAGAATCTTGCAAGTGGAAGGCAGGTCTGGATGAGGAAGACAAGTCTGAAGTCAAGGAGAAGTGGAAACATGTGGTCGGAGTGAAGCCAGCAGGTTAGATCCTGGAAAATACGACTTCCAGGGAAAACATGAGTGGTTGACAGGAAACTACATGAGGATCAGAGGCCTGTGTTTCTACACTTGCTAAAGAAGAGGGCAAGAGAGAGGACAGTAGAAGCTTCTGGAAGCAGGAGTGTGGGTAGGGGAGCCTGGCTGTAACTTCTACAAGTGGAAGCATAGGGGCAGACGTGGAGATGAGCTTCTTCCCCGACCTCACCCTTCAAGTTCCACTTGTGTGATCAGAGGCTGGGCTCATCGAAGCTCAGTGATGGATGGAGAGAGCTTCCAAGATGGTCAGCAAAACTCCTCCATCTCCGCTAAGCTCTCTGCACTCTTTCCAAGGAGGAAAAGACAATGAAAGCACCAGGGTTAAGCCTTTCGATTTATGAACAATTACCAGTCCTATTTTTAAATGAAGCAATGTATAAATAGGACTCTTCATTGTTTAGGATTTGGTTATTTGTTTTGTACCCAACAAACCCTTTAGCTATATTCAAATAATTTTTGAACCTTAACAATCTTAATTGTGCATGTGTTTTTCGGATATTCCACTAGAGAGAAAAATTCTAGATAGAAGTGAAAAACAAAAGATGTTGTTCTCTGAAAGCTGAGATGTACAGAGGAGAAAGCTCATTGCTGTGCGGGTTAGTGATGAGACTTTTAAGCTGCAGAGAGAAAACTGGTGGTTCTTTGACTTGAAGAAATCCCAGTGGCTTGGTCACTTATTCCACGTTTAACAATGATTTTGATGAGAAACTTAAAGAGCTAAGAAACATGTTGGAAAAAAGACTCAAACCTCTGGTTTTAGTTGTATGAGTACATTTGCAGGACATTTAATTTGTATCCACAATCAAATAATGTAGGGTTCTCTCGATAATTATGAAATGATGTGAAGTAACTGGTGGGAAGATGTGTGTTACAAGCTGACCTTGGGTGGTTTGAGATTCAGAAGCAATTTTCCCAAGAATGAGGGAGTGTGTAATGGACCATGATCATATTTCACCTCGCAGAAAGCACATTTCGAGAATCTGTGACACAAGGTTGTTTGTCTAGTTACAGATAAAACAAATTTTAAAATTAGACAAAAGCTATGTCTTCTCTGTCTGAATACATTTGCCTGCTGTCACACAAAACATATACACACATACACACATACATACACACACATGCACACATTACACACACACAAATAAACAAGCAAATTGATATATAATTTTGTTGAGAATAGGGACCCTCTCATATTTACCTAGGAACCAAGTATAAATGCCCATGTGTAGAGAGAAATTAATAATCAGACAAAGATGGGTCTTTTGGGAGAGGCATACTGTATTTTGGCCAAGGTTTTAACAGCAAAGAGGATTTTTAATCCTCCCTGTGGCTGAGAATGAGAGCCATGGGTTCTAATTCTTTAAAAAGCCAGTAACTTAGAATCTAAAATTGGGCAAAATTTTCTTGGAGAGGTGGGAATGAGATTTCATGAGTAAGGATGGCTCACCTTATCAAGACACTCATTCCCCAAAGCCTCTTGGCTTCTTAACAAGGGTACAAGGTCTTTTCAAATGTTAGTCCCAACAAGGACCACCAGCTTTTTAACCAACCCATTGCTTTGAAATACTGAGTCTACTTCATTGTCCGCCGGCAAGAATTGCTTTCTCCTCTTCAGAAGAAATGAATCCATCTGCTAGCAAGAAGGGAGATCAATGAGGTGGTAAGTCGGTTCTGTTTCCTCCAACCTGGTGCAGAGATCCCAATGGTGAACACGTACATCTGTGGACAGAGAATAAGGTTGGGTTGGGCATTTCAGTGATTACATAGATGCAGGTAAAAGTAATTCATGGTACCTGGAAAGAAAGAGGAGCATGGATTTGGGAGGGAAGGAACAAAGTAAGGACCAGCTCAGAGGAGTTACATAAGTAGAAGAAAGAGAACGCAGCACGAACCTACACAGGCTACCGATGCTTGGCCTTCCTTGCAATATTGACAGCCTTTTCCTTTGGAGATCTGCCCTGGACTGACTCACCGACAAAAAGCAGGATGGATAAGGACAGACAGCAGACAAGAAATGGACAGAAAGAATAGAGCAAAGACAGGAAATGGCAAGCTCTGAGGAGGAAAATGAGGGAATAGAGAAAGGCTGTGTCTTAGCTACTTTGCTTTTTGCTGTAACCAAATACCTGCAAGGAAGCAGCATCAGGAAGGAAGGACCCATTTCAACTAACAGGTCTGAAGAACTGTGGGCTGGGGGAGATGGGGACAGGGGCAGGAGGTGACTGGTCACCTTGCATCTATCAAAGAAAGAGAGGGAGAGACAGACACAGAGGGGGGAGCAGGAAGTGAGGCTGAGCTAAACCTCAAGGCTCATCCTCTAGGGCTGGAGAGATTGCTCAGGGGTTAAGGCACTTGCCTCCAGTGCCTAAGGTCCTGGATTCAATTCCCCAGGACCCACATAAGCCAGACCCAGAAGACGGTGGCCCTGGTGCGCTCTCTCTCTCTCTCTCTCTCTCTCTCTCTCTCTCTCTCTCTCTTTCTCTCTCTCTCTGCTTGAAAATGAATAAATAAAATATTAAAAAAAGACTCATCCTCTAGTGACCAACTTCCACCAGAAAGGCTCCACCAACTAAGGGTTCCACCACCTTCCCACACAACACCTGCTGGGACCCAAGTTCTCAAACCATAACAGCCTGCCACCATGTCTACCAACTATTATTGTGATGCCTAATTCAAGTTGATAATGTATGTGCCATTAGGTATATGAGAATAGGGAACTCAAAGAGTTCTCTTACTGGCAGGGTACTATTGCATAGTTTCTTTAAAAACCAAGAATTTGAATGGAAAGTTATTTTTAAAAAATTGAGTCTGAATTTTCATGCATCTCTTGCATGTAATTCTTTAAAAAAAAACCTTTCAATTATAGCTTCCATAATTATAGACCATAAACTATCATGATTCCCTCCCCTCCCTCCCTCATATCTCTTCCCCCTCTCAATGAGTCTCTGTTTTATTTCGGTGTCATCATCTTTTCCTCCCATTATATGTAGGTATTATCAGGCAATGTGAAGTCATGAATATCAAGGCCATTTTGTGTCTGGAAGTTTGCATTGTAAGCAGTCCTCCCCTTCCTTTGGCTCTTACAGTCTTTTCACCACCTCTTCCACAGTAGACCCTGAGCCTCAGGAAGTGTGACAGAGATGTCCCAGTGCTGAACACTCCACGGTCACTTCTTCTCAGCACTGTGGTGTCTTTTGAGTTGGACACTAGTGTCCAGTGTAATTCTTAAGGTGGAAAAACTTCAGAATCTGTAAACCTATGAGGGAAGAAATGATAATAGTATTCTGGTTATTGGTTGATAATGAAAAGAAGTCTGAGCCCAATAACAAGAAGACTATTGGTGACCTGGAAAGACGGGGTGCAGGGTCAGTAACAGCTTGTTCTGGAGGTGAGTTACAACCACGTGACATTTGTGCTTTCTTCGAAGGTAACATAAGTGAAATGACAAGCTTCAATCCAAGCCTTGAGAAGAATTGATACTGAATACATTCTACTAGGCGAGCCAAAGTTGAGTTCTTGGATGAAGCCTGGATCCCACCAAGCTCTTCTCAAGTCTCCTCAGGGCTACTACTCCCTTTGTATGTGAGAAGGGAAGTCTCAGCTACAGTAAACAAGCAGCAAATGGCGGAAGAATCCAGACTTCTAGGGAGATCAGCAAACTCTGAGCCCAGCTCCAGGTCAGACTGAGATGGAAATATCCTTCCTGCCTTCCTCTAGACCCTTCCTTCCTTTTTTCTCTGTTCCTCCCTCCCTCCTTCTCCCTTTTCTTCCCTTCCCTTCCCACCTCTACCTCCTCTTCCTTTTCCTCTTTCTCCTCCTTTCCCAATATCCATCTTCTTTCTTCCTCCCTCCCTCCCTCCTTTCATATACCCTCCATCTCTCCATCCCTTCTTTCCTTTCTCATACCTTCCCTCTTTATTCCTTCCTCCCTCCCTTCCTTTCTCTGCAAGGCCTCCTTCCCAGTTCCCACCCATTTTCTTATGTAAAGCACTTTTGAATGCTAGCCATTCAAATGTTGAAGTCACATCAAATTCCACTTGCTCTGCCAGTTTACAATGCAGATGCTCCCTGTTTTATGCTTTCCTCTCACTTTCTCTGGAGTTTAAACAAGAAAATATGTTCCATGATAAAAACCAGCTCATATCCCCTTTCACCAGGAAACGTATTCCAAACAACGAAAGGAGGAAGAAATTTTCCCAAGTCCTGCAAGGATGCTTGGATATCAGGGCAGTTGTACATAGAACCATAATTTCATAGAGCAAGAACATAATTATTCACAACTATTACATTGTGTTGATAAAGAAAGATCTCAGGGAAATGTAATTGTTCTCATATGTGCTGAGCACCTACCTGCCAAAATTCACTTGGGTTTACATTTTTACCCATCATGCTTAGGCTCCAATTGCTCCATAATGCGTTTTGCTATGCAGCACTTTCTGAAAGGGGTCTTTTGGCTACTGAGAAAGGTCAATTCCTTGAGCAATGGAACATTAGCTTGAAATTCAGTCAATGTGCTGGGTGGAAAAAAAACACAAAAAATGAATAAGTCTAAGAGTTAAGAAGCCTGGGTTCTACTCACAAATCTGTTACTGACTACCTGTCAGCCTGGGGACAAAAATTTCTCCTCTTGTTCCACAAAGAGGCTGGGTCACATGAACTCCAAATTTCCTTCCAGCTCTTTGAATCTTAATTTTTTTCCTTTTACTTTCCTGCTGACTCAGAGTTATAGAACGTTGGCCAAGTTATTAACTGCCATAAATCTCCATTTATTCCAAGTGCAAAGAAGAATAACATTGTCTCTTTTTTTTTAGTTTATAGATACTAAATGATTTTGCAATAAAGTGGATCTTTGGAAGTCACATTAAATATTTATATTAATAGAAATTTAATTGGTCACTACAGCTAGACTAATATAGTGACCTTACCACTAGGCAATGCCCATGGCAAGCATTGTTGTAGAGCACTGTGTTGACTCCCATTCCTCTTGCTATATCTGTTGGTGTGTTGGTGTGGAGGATTGGACCCAGGATAGACACGAGCAGAGTTCCACCACTGTGCTCCATCCTCAGCCCCATCTTATCTATGTTTCTCTAATTCACAGATGAGCATTGCATGGTTCTTTGTGCCTGACTCTGTTTTCCACTTCTCTTGGTAGCTGTTCTTTCTAGTACCTACTGTTTCCTTTCCTGACACCTTACCATTCTAATAATGCAGGCTGCAAACTTCCTCACTGTCTTTTGATTTTTTTTTATTTTGCTTTCACAACGTAATACTTCACCAAGTCATTCTAGGATTTATCTCTCTACTGTCTTTCAAGTTTCTCTCTCTCTCTCTCTCTCTCTCTCTCTCTCTCTCTCTCTCTCTCTCTCTCTCTCTCTCTCTTTCCTACTCCCTGCTACCCACACTGAAATGATGAAACTACCCCTCACCTGAAATTCTGGACTCCATATGACTATCATACACATTATTTCAGATACTGTACTTGACCATATCACCCACCTGCCTAAGCCTTCCCACTGGCCTTCCCTGGACCTCAAATAAAGTCTGGGGTCCATGCAGTGTTGGCCATTGGCTCACAACACATTCCATTAACCCTTTATCCCCTCTTCTTCCCCATTCTTTCTTTGGAAGCATGGATTCTGCAGCAAGCTGTCATTGAGATGTCACCAAAGCAGTCACCCAGTGAACTATATTCTTCTGATTTCATGTTGATCATCATTTCCTCATAGATGCTCTCTCTGACTTCCTTCAGTCAGTTCTCTCCTTCATGTGTCCTCACTGTGCTGTGGTCTTTTACCTCATTCATTGGGCTACAATTTCATGTTTGTCCATTCAGTGCTCCTCAAATTACATTCTGTCATCTTCTCCCTCCGTTCATCACAATTTCTGTGATGTTATGGTTGTTTTCTGTTGCCATAGTAATTCCTGTGCCTCATGTAATATCTGGCACATGGTAGCTACACGTTAAAATCCTGTTGAATAATAGAGTGACAGCAAAAGAAAGGAAGGAATTTATTTTTTATTTTAATTCAAGGCCTACCTGCCCATCCTTTCAATGCTTGGCTGGAAGCACAGAACCCAAGTCTTCATATTAAATGGTAAATGGCCATTGGACAAGGGAGTTCAGGATAAGTTTATGTCATATTCAGCCACACGCCGCTGGGATGAAACTCCAAACCAGGCACAATTTGGGGAGGGAAGTATTTATTGAAGTAACAGACCCAGGGGAAGTTAAGGAAAAAGGCTGGCTCCCTTTTACAGAAGCAAGCAGAGAGAGAAACAGCACCTCCAGAAGCAAGCAAGCAAGCACACTCTAACTCCCAAAAAATGCAGAACTGCCAGACAGGTTAAGGCTCTTAGTAGTAGTATTTTGCATCCAAATTGGAAAGGGCCAGTCCCCTGGAGGCCAGGCCAAAGTGACACTTCCTCCAGCCAGAAGCCTGGAGACAATTAACAATCTAATAAACACAATTATAATATACTCTATTGGGGGACATTATTCAAACTACCACAATGTATAAGGTACAAGACTCTTATATAAAATAACTAGTGAGCAAGAGAGCTGCCAACAAACCTTCAATGCATCACAATAAGTCATAAGTCGATGGTAAATTGAACTTCTTTTCTTCAGATGTATAAAGAGACATGTTGTTCTATTCCATGCATGCTGTACCTGTGACACTGAGGTCAACCCCAGCAACAGGACTTCCTGTCTTATGTCTTTGTGTGATTTTGCCCACAGAGAGGCTCCGGAAGGGATCCCTGGGATGAGTGGGGATTCCTATGCATTCGTTTCCTACCACTTCCTGCTGAAGTCTAGATGGTGATGGCTAATTCTTCTAAAGACCATGGTGTCTGTTAGATGCCTTCAGGCTTTCATCTGAGGGACTTTGTGGGTTACTCTCAGGACTGGGGGTGCACAAGGCTTTCTGACGGTATGGCTGCAGGATGCCTTTAAACTCTATCTGTTTGGAGGTGTTATATAGATCCCCTGCCAAAAATGAGAGATTAAAAAACATAAAAAACTTTATCAGCCAGTCAAGGGAAACTTTCTCAAACAAAATCTAGGTACATTTTTCTCCTCTCATTTGTTCAGGTCAGGTAGCATTCAGACTTTACTTGACTTCTTTACTCCTATTTCTTTCCTCGGGTATAAACAAGTAAACACTGCAATTGTTCCTGACCTAATGGATGTGGAAAAGGGGAGAGGCAGGAGGCTTGCCCTCTTGGAAGGGTTGGGAAGTTTGTTCTGAAGAATGGAAGAGTGGTTAGAGTCCTTAGGTTTGAACCCCAGTCCAAGCCACTCTGTCCCTCAATCTGAAAGATGGGTCAAGGAACCAAAGTCATTCCTTTGCACAGGACTTTGGTGGAATCAGAGCTGCCTAGTGCTTTCTGGGGAGCCGTTTTCACCCCATCTACCATCAAGCTCAAATGTGGTGAGAAGAAGCCTTGACACACATGGAAGCCTTCCTTGGGAACAGCTTCCGAGCTGGCCAAGCAGTAAAAGGACTAATTAATATTCTCCACATTGTCTTTAGCAAAGGCCAAAGTTGCAGCTTAGCCAGGACTATGCATAGCTGTAACTTTGCTTAGTTCCTAGAGTATTTGATAAGTTAATATAATGTTCTATGATTGCTAGAAATTGATTTTTTAATTCTAAAAATAATTCCAGTGTTTTTGAAACGAAGAAACATTTGGCTGATAAAATACAAACTATCAGTGATAATTAGAGTAATTAAATACATACATACTCTCTTTTGCCAAAAAGGCTTATATAATCACAATGGTTAATGTAAGTAATCTTATTATTATAGTTCTCCTGGTGATCATCATGGAGTGAATTGCTCTATATTGTAATTATGATTTACATACATTACATTTTTAGAGATCAACTTTTTCCTGATGTCTTGTGATGGAATGTGATTAAGAGAATGGCAGTAAGTTTGGCTAGCACCCTAGATATTGGGAGAATTCATTTTCTCTATGGTTTTATTGAAAGTAAATGCTCCAAGAAGTATCTGGGGATAGATAAGGAAATATATGAGTTTGGCATAGAAAAGCAAGATGCTGGGAAACAAAGGAAGGATGGTCTGAAAGCAGCCTTCCTGCCATTTCCTCCTCAGGACTCTGATCATCTCCGAAGGGCTTCATTTCAAGATTTAAGAATAAAACCAAACCACTCAAATAAAGTGTCTTATGCAAACATGGAAACATTTTTAGCCACAAGTAATAAAGGCGAAAAATGTAGTCAAAGATATTTAGATCTTCTCTTCGTTTCCACTACTGAGACCATATAGTGATGTCAGTCATGAAATTATAAATTCAGCAAAGTGACCATTCCAGGTCTTTGGATTTTTATCCATTAAGAGAAATCAAAAAGAGTGAATATGCCTGTGTTACCACACGATGCACTTGGATCAGAGTTTCTGGAGATTTGAGTTCTAATCTAGCTCTACCCTCTCATTCCCTCATTGGGTATTATTTTCTTTACAAAATGTAGAAACCATTAATATGTTTATAATAAAATAGTTGACATAACTTGACATTGATAAATTTGAAGTCAAAATTGACACACCAGTGAGTGAATTTAGATTTAAAATTATGAATGCATATACAATAGGAAGTAGGGCTTTTGGCTTATATGATCAGCCCATAAAGGATAGAGAAAATTATAGTATAAGATATCAGTATACCCTATGTGGTCAGGAACATATCATTATTGTATAATAAAAGAGCTCCTCTTAATCCTGAAATTATACAATTAAATAGAAGAGCTATGGGTGATATCTGAACAGTCTCAAATAGAAAATGATCCACAGTTTATATGAAGAAAGAATCTACAGCATAACATATTTTTATATATTGGCATTTTGTTAGTAGATCAGTGCATGTAAACATGAAAAGGTCACTTACTGTTTTTACAATAGACCCAGAGCTTGCTAATTACCATAACACATAAGCCTTTGACTTGTCCTAAGTGCTTCATTACAGCAACAACTGGTGACTTGTTAGTCTGGGTGTCAGCATGGTACCCTTGATTGAGTTGTGCTTCGAAGGGGTGAGCCCAGAGCTCACCTTCCTCTGATGCTGCTACGAGGAGAGCTGACTCCTGCACCATCAACATATGGTGTCGAGGTCATTCTGTCATTGTGCAACCAGCCAACTGTGGGAAGAGCGACAATTTGAAAAAGCCACGAATACACATAGGCTTCCACATACAGCTTCCTAACTGCCTTGGTTTGGAAGTGATAGGCGGCTTCTCACAGTCCATGTAAAAGAATTAGTCACATGGTCCCCACATGGACCGAGGAAGTACAGGTTGGTCTGTTTTCAGAAACCAGAAACACATTTGACAATTATCTTGCCATCTCCTGAGGCAGGACTGGTTCAAAAGATATGCCCAAAATTATAAAAACGATTCTTTATTCATTATATGTTAGATGGCTTTACTAACATAAAATACGTATGCGTCATTTATATCTTTGCATACTGACACACACGCAAAAAAAACATAAATTGAACTAGTCACTGCAAGATTTATCTTGGTAAACTACATACATAAGTCATTAAATGGATATTCTATCTCAGAAACTATTTTAACCATCATTGAATGCTAACAGATCTAATGTATATCTGAAAGTGGCCAAAATATTTGACCAAGGAACAGTCAGATGAGTCACCTCAGTTTTATGAGAGTGTTTAACCTTAGATTTCAATTTTGTTGGTATTTCATAAACACCAATACAGTTTTGGCTAAAATGCAGAATGACATTGTAGCATCCTGGCCAAATCATTATATTTTCCAGACTAAAGATAAAAGCAAAAAAAAAAAAAGGTCTAAAATCCCAATTACTCCAGATTTATAAAATTAGAGGAAAATCAGACACAATTTGGGAGTCTAACTGGGGAAAAGCTGTCCGTCTCCAGCATAAATTGGTTGTGATGTAAACACAATGCTCTCGGGTCACGATTGTTCACATGTGTCTTAAGAATTGGCAAATGTGTCAATAAATTCAGAGCTGAAACATTTGTAGTATCTGCCACTATGTTCTTATGGATTATAATCTTGAAAGAAAATTTGCTGCCTGGAAATATGAGCTGTGTGTAATTACTCCCACCTGCTGGGTAAAGTATTTATTACATGGGCATTAAACTTGACTCCCATGGGCAGGTGAGAAGGGGGTGCAACATGACCCAACCACAGCCCAGTGTGGTGACCAAGGTCCTTCCCCCACAAAGACATTTGACTCTTTTTATGTAAATTCCAAATGTGACAGCAAAATCAGACAGGAATCTGTGAGGTAATGCCTACTCTGTGAACAAAGGGAGAATATTTCTCTTCTAAGAAGAAATCAAATGGAAACAAACTTGGAAGGACCCATGGATCCACTGTGTTTACCAAGTAGTAGGTCAGTACTTAGAGAAGCAAGCCAGGAATGGGATCTATCCACACAGGGTGGTCCTCAGCTCTGACATTTCAGCCTTTGAACCAAAGAGGGAGGAATTTGTTCTTGGTTGGTGAACACCCCGCACACACCCTCTGTCTGTCGGACCTTGTTGGTTTGTGGGAGAGCAGTGACTTCAGAAACAGGGGAACAGGAACTTGCAAGGTAAAAATCCAATCTTTAGTGAATGGGGTCCTGCGCATGAGCAGATACTATTTGGATGTTTGCTGTGGGTTTCAATCCTGCACGAAGCCCTCACAAGCATCAGTTGCTGTGATTATATAACTGCCTTTATGCTTGGCGAGAAGCAGAAGAAATTGAGGCAGAGGCTCACAAGCATCCATGGTTGGAGTTCTGTCTCATTTTCTTTCATTCATAACCTTTACTTGAACTAGTCATTTTGAAAGAAGGGTTCCCAAATATGGTCTTTGGTCTTTTTGTCTCAAGAATTGGGGGTCACACTCTTCAGTTGGCTACGAATGGGGTCATGGTCTTCACAGTTCCACATTGACAAATAGATTTGTTCTTTTTAAGCTAATCCCACACCCTAGCCAAGCACAACACATGGACAGCAAGGGAGGAGTCTTTATGTGTGGGAAAATAACTCAGTTTAGGATTCTCCGCCCTTGGTTTTGACAGCTCTGTAATTGACAAAGCCCAAGGCTCATGCAAAGAAGACGTTAGTTAAATCGTAAGCTTAGTTTTCTGCCTTTTGACAACTGGATTAAGAAGAAATCAGGGGCAACATAAAATTCCTGAGCTACGGGCTCTTTTCCCGCCTCTGTGGCAGTGGTGTCCAGTGTTCCTATGTGTGAGTGAGTGCGTGAGACTGTCTGTGAGTGTGTGGGGTCTGCATGTTCATCTGAGTGAGCATTATTTCTTATTTTTATTTTCTCACTCTCCACTTCCTCTCCCCTCTAGGTCCTTCTTCATTCTGTATTCCGGTGCGATCATTATTTCTCAAGGTCTCCCTAGTCCAGCCTCCTCCCTCCAGTCTTTCTTTCTTTTTTTAAAAAATATATATTTATTGTCCATAATGAGTTACATTATTTAGTGGGCAAACAATGAGTTGTTATCCCCAATTCCCCAATGCCCCCCCTCCCCATCCCCACTCCACTGGATACCCTCCTCCGTGGGCCATCTGGATCAGTCCTTGTGACAGGGGCCCATGGATAGCCTAGTATTCAGCCAGGTTCTCCTGGCCATGCCTCTGGATCATCTCCCCCACCAGGGCTCTCACAATCTTTCCGCCCCCTCTTCTGCTCAGTTCCCTGAGTCGTGGTGGGTGAGTATTAAGGCTGTTTTAATGTTGTGAGCTTAGGGGTTTTTGTTCGAGAATCGTTGGTTTCTGTCTCACTGGCTTATCCTTTGTTGATTGAACGGCTGTGGGTCCCTTGTTCATCCCATCATTCTCTGTGGAGTTCTATATGGATCCTCTAGGATATGACTGTGGTGGCTCATCTCTTGCCAGGTGTCATGTTTTGATCCAGGTGTCCCCCACAAACAATTGAATGTGTTCTGATAGACTGATCCTCAGCTGATGGCAATTCGGGAATTAGAACCTCACTAGAGCTGTGTTGTTGGGGCAGGCTTTTGGGGGTTATAAGCCAGCTTCCCCTTGCTAGTATTTGGCACACCTTCCTGCCGCTGTTTGCAGTGCTGTGGCAGAGGTGATGTCCAGCCCTCTGCTCATGCCATCGTTTTCCCTGCCAGAATGGAGTCTCCCCTCGAGTCCGTAAGCCAAATAAACCCATTCCTCTACAAGCCGCTTTTGTTTGGGTTCTTTCTGTGCAGCAACTAGAAAGCTGACTGCAACACCAGGATCTTAGCTATCTGTCTACAGTTGGATGGGCCCCAGCTCTCTCACTGCATCCTGAAAAAATACAAACACATTCTCCATCAGAGAGTGAGATCAGTCTAGGTTAACAAATATACACAAATCCGCATTACCAAGATTCTATTTTTAGTAGCCTCCCCTTCAATAGCTCCCATAGTGCATCTTTTCTTGGGAGCCCAAGAGTACGGGATCCAGTGCCTATCACCCTGAATCCCCAGTTCCAGTCAAGGGCTCCCCCTCCCTAAGTGGAATATTTGGCCAAATTTAAAAGCTGTTGATTGTCTCCCCCAGGCCCAGGCTCCTCCATTGCATGAGTGCTCCTTTCTTGGTCCTCCAGTCTTTCAAACTGACTGCTAATCATGTCATCAGTTGTAAGCACTAGAGAAAATGCTAGTTTCATCATCTCTACTTGGAAAAAAAATCTTAACCAAGGGAGGAGCTAAATTTATTTGTCTTCAATATCTGCTTTGAATTTGAAGGGCTTCCTGCCAAAAAAGCGATCTTTTGAAAGTCCTTGTGTCTTGCTGCCTTCTTGAAGCACACCAGTCAGTGTGCTTCCTCCCAACTGTCGCCTGTGTCCCCATGAGCTCCCCTACTTCTCCAGCCAGTGAAAGCAGACACCCCCGGCCAGTGTTTTCACATACTTGGGTTTACAGGGAAATAAAATCTCCAAGAGACTTGAGAGAGAGAGAGAGAGAGAGAGAGAGAGAGAGAGAGAGAGAGAGAGAGAGAGAGAGAGAGAGAGCCTGATAAGACTGTTGTAGATTGCTTTTCTTTTAAATTCAACATTTAAAAAAAAATCTACCATCTAAAAACTACCATTTTAAAAAATTGAACACTTTTTCATGAACTACCTTCCATTGTCAGCATTAATTCATTAAAAGAAACATTTTAGGAAGGACGCCCAAACAGCAATGACAATGCATTTACTCAACTTTTATTTTATCCTTTTACCAAAGACTGTCTATGAGTATCAACCAACATCGGTCCAATGGTAGGTCCAATAAAAGTGTCCTTTTTCCACACAAATATCGTTGAGCTGTTCGTATTGCCCGTAAAGGGTTCCTATATCCTGTTGCCTTAATGAAGATCACCAACTGATTTCTGGATGCAAAAGGACCTAAAGGGTCAGTGGTGAATCTGAGCTCCAGTGTATAAATAAAATGAAATAAAACACTAAAAAGTAAAGTGACATTGATCTCAGCCACTCCCTCTCATTCATTCCCTCACACACACACACACACATATAGTCACACGCCCATACATATCCAATCACACACATACACACACAGTAAATGAACCTGCCTTTGATTCTATAGCAGCTACTTAGGAGACAGAGGAGGAGCTGGTGGAAGAAGGCAGGTATAAGGTGTGGTCCATGTTCTAGAGTAGTGTGTATTCAATGAATCATACTTGTAGACAGTTTGTATCAGAAGACAGACAAAAGTAAATTCCAAGAAGAGACATATGAGCAGAGCAATTGAGGTCCAAGAAAAAAAAAAACGGAGTAATTTCATTTTACTGGAAGAATTAAGAAAGAAGCCACAGAGATTTTGTGTGCAGATGCACGATGTGATTACTGGTCGTCTTTCCCTTCCCCGTGGTGCCCTCAGATGTGCAAACAACTGTGACTCTGCCTTCAGCATCATATCTAGCATATGACCAAAATTACTTTCTGGCTAACTGTACAAATGCTCAAAACATGTGTTTTGAAGGACACTAAGAAACAGACATTTCATTCAGTGCCTTTAAATCAGCTCAAAGTCAATGGGATTTTAAACACGATGGGATGTGTCTGGTCATCTCTTATTTGTGTGCATGGTCACAGATGGTCATAGCTACTTGGTTCTGAAATGCAGGAATTTCATCCACACTCAGCCCTTCCTTTGCTATGGGGTTGCTGCTACACTTATAAAGATATCCACTTTGAAATGCACACTCCACTTTGAAGACCATCAACCCACATGCCAAGTAATGACTTTTGCTAGGTGGTTTCTTACAGGGAAGGGTGGCGGAAAGGAAAAAGGTAAGTCTGCTTTGGCTTTTGTGTTTGGGAACCAGTAAATTATTTGCAGAGTTTTGTGGGTACCGTGCTCAGCACACACCTGAAAATCGAATCCTGGTGTAGGGAATGGCCATGGTGATATTCACGCACGTCTCGATTAAGCTTTGGCAATGGGAATGCAGACATGCAGAAATGACTTCGTTGTCACCCCTTGTGTTTTGTAATAATCCCCTTGGCTCATCAGGCTTGTTCCTTGGTCACCAGCATTGTCTTCTCGGCCCTGGGTTCTATTATCAGGAAGCCCAGTCACACTTGTAGACGTGGCAGGATCCACAGCTTGAGGAGACAAGGACCTCCCTTGGTTGTGACAGCACTGTGTTGGGGCCGAGCTAAGGCACCTGAGGACTTGAGTCATCCTTCCCCTCTGTACTGGGAATGTATCCCCAGAGCTGATTGCCTGTATCTAGAGGTAATGGAGACTTAACTGGCACTAAAGTCACAGCCAGTTTCAAGCTCATTAAGTTTAATGGTTTGTGTAATGATTGGCTGCCATTGGTGAAACAGACAATTCATAGGTTGTTCAGGGGAAAATGCCATCACCTTCGAATTGGACATTAAACTATGGCTGGTTTCATTTTAAGGCAAAAGTTTCCTTTTATAAAATTTTTTTCCCAGCTGGGTTTTGCATGCAGCCCATAGGTTAAAGTGAAAACTGTAGTTCAGGGGGCGTATTGAAGTGTTGAAGGTAATGAGTTTGAACTTGGCATGTTTTCTGCTGTTACCTTTTTAAGTCAATTGTGGTATATACTGAGGAGCCATTTGATTAATCTACATGTTTGACTAAGTAGTGTATGTTTAAAAGTCACAATCTAACCCAGAAGAGCTAGGTAGGCACATGAAAATGGCAGCCCCTCTTCTCTCCCCACCCCCCCACACTGGACGTTAGAAAGTGTTGGTTAGGATGACCCCCATTTTGTTTAAATTATAATGTGTTAACGAAATTAGGAATATATTTCCTGTTTTAATCACTCCTTATCCTCAGGGACTCAAGGATTATCTAAAGTACCTAAGTGAATAGGCAGACAAATAGTAACCCACCTTGGGTGAGGTCACTTTGTTTCATTTCTGTGTGGGTCAATGTACTTTCAGAAGAATAAAAAAAAAATCCTCTCTATAAAATAATTCATACTGCCTGACATTCCTCCCAGACCTCCCTTTCTTCACTTAGATTTTTTTTTTCTGAGAGGAAAACCACAGAGATTTGTGGCTGTCATCATCAATGAGAGGTTTGGGATATGAAAAGATGAAGAAAATGGCTAAATAGGGGGATACATGCTTGATAAGATGGAATTTAAAATAACAGCTCTCGGCAAACAGGATTTTGACAGGAACTCATGATGGAAAATATAAAGCCCTCTCTGGCGATGGAACACGGTGCAAATTGAGAAATGAATTGGACAACCCAGCAGAGTGTGTCATCCACAGCCCTTTAGATTGTGCCCCCAGTGACAGGCCTGGTCCTTGAAGGATCTAAAATCAGCATGGGAATGAGAAGGAAATAGCTTCATTATCTGTTAGGGAGGCTGTATTACCCTCGCTAAATATGCTTTTTGATATGCTTGAGGCATTCTCTTTATCTAGTGCACACAGGGAATTCTTTTTATCTAATATATGCATAAGTAGTGTTCTCTAGCTAATAATTCTATTTGGAAAAAAAAAGTACCCTTCCCAATTCTTAACGTACAGAGTTGCATCATGGATTCCTTCATCGTTCCTGGATATTCAGTTGTGTAACGTGATTTAGCTGAAAGTCTAGAGCCCACTCACCACTCACGTGTTGGCATGAAGAAGGGTAAAAAATAAAATAAAAATCTGGTGGAAGAGGGAAGAGGTAGGTCCCAAGTGGAAAAAATCAATCCCATGATCAGAAAAGAACATCCAACAGAATTTAAATTAAAATTAAATTTATGTGGCAAGAGCAACAGGAAAGACAGAAAGGGAAGGGGTGTTTGGGGACATGTTCTTTCAGATAGGACATGGCTGCAGCATTCATGAACTCAGAGCATCTGTGCCTACCTGCACAAGACCTGTACAAGATTGAATGCGTCAACCTTTCATCCACAGTGCAAGGAGGGCCCAGCTGCATTTCCCACTAGGCTTACCTCTTAAAGGTCCTACCATCTCTTAGCTCTCAACATGTGAATGCTTGGGGCCCAGCTCTAAATCTCTAGATGAAGCTCCCCACATATGGCCCAGAAGGAAGTTCTTTAGTTGATCTGTGATCATCAGAAGATTAATATCATCGTCTTAGAGTCACACACCCTAAGACTCCTTGTGGCTATTGCTGGCATTATTGACATGGATAACTTTGAGAAAAAGAAAATAAACTTCTAAGGTGGGTAGCTTGATTTTAAATTTGATTAATATATTACTTGATTACTTATAAGCAAGTGGTACATGTTACTGAAAGCTTAATAGACCTTCCAGTCTATTATTTGCTACCATGTTAAGGCATCCTTTCCTCCTTTCCTAGTGTGGTTGGGTGGTCTTCTTCAGATGCCAAATCATAGCACAGTTCATTTTCATAAACCTCATTCTCTCATGCACTTTCCCCAGAGCCAGCAGGGAAAGAATGTTGAATGTTTGCAATCATGAAACATGTGCACATTTGAGATTTGTAAGAGTGAAGACATAATGATTTGGGAACAGGATCCAGGTGACCAAAAGAAAATAAATTCCCATATTCCTAGCAATTAGAGATTCACTAAGGTCAGAAATCCTGTGGTTGAGCTTTTGGAAGTTAGTGATTCAGAGATGAGTTTACTGCCAGTAGCAAGAAGGAAAATAAGCAGATACAATTGAAGGTCCCTGAAGTTGAAGGGTCCCTGGTGTTGGGAAAATGTGGTTGAAGGACAGTGGAAACTTGATCATTGATTATCTCCATAATTCTAATGAAAGAGCAATTTTTCTTCTGTTTCACAGATGGAACTTGCAAAAAAAAAACCCTCTTTTTCCTCTGAAAGAGTTTTTCACCAACAGTGGGTTAGGGCTGACTACAGTGATTTCTCTTAGACTGTGTCCTTGCCCAAAAGTTATGTTAAAGCTTTTCCCCTGTGGGCCATTGAGTCTGACTGCCTTTGGAAATAAAGTCTTTCCATGGGAACTAATTGAAGTGAGGTTGTATTGCAGTAACAGTCTTATCAATGTAACGCGAGTGACATCTTTATAAAGAGAGGAAAGAAAACATGAAGAAACCCCTCAAGGAAGCCTTGTGAAGTGAGAGGCTGGTGGTGAACCCAGAAGTCTGGGGATGCATTTGCTGCCAGGTGACAGAAAGAGCCAGGAAAGAGTCTTCCTCTCCTAGCTAGAGTCTCCAATGGCACTTTAATTTCAGACTTCCCTGCTCAAAGCTATTTCACACTACATTTTTTGTTATTTCAAGCCCTGGATGCATTGCTATAGCATTCCTGAGAAATGAATGTTGTCTTTGTAGACTCAAGTGGGGAAATCAAAGGAGCAGCTCAAATTAAAAAGCAGAGTAAAATGGTACTGCTTCTCACTCCTGTGGTCAGGGTGGTGAGGAGGAGATGATGGTGACAGAGAAGGAACTTGGCATTGTCTGGAAGCTTGGGTTCCCTGGCTTCTGGAAGGGCCCTAGGACAGAACATAGCGAAGACCAGGCTCCTGAACTTTTTGCCTCCTGCTCCCCAGAAGTGGAGCCATGAGGCTCATATTACCTAGAGGCCATTTGGAATTAGTCCTGATGAGAGCAGTTGGGCATTCAAGCAAAACTAACCCCAAGGTTATTTTTAAATGCACCACTTATAATCAATCATTCCCATTTTTATGCAGAACATTGATGCCTAAAAATCAAACTATTGTATTTTTATTAAGGGCATCAGCCAGCTTTGTGTTTAAGGTTTATAAACTTCAACTGCCTCAACTAATTTAGGGATCAAAGCACTCCCAATTAGACCTTGTACCAGGCACTCAGGAGTCAGCTACAGGAGAACTAGATATTGACGGCTTGCCTGGACAACTTAGCAATACCCTGTCTCAAAATACAACCAGTAACAAGGGTCAGAGATGCAGCGTGAGGTAGAGAGTGTGTCCAGCAGGAATAAGACCCAAGACTCAAGCCCAGTACCACACAGGGTGGGCCAGGGGTGCTTGCAATGAAAGAAAAATGAAGAATACCCAGCCTTCCAAAAGCATTGCCTCCACATGACTGTACAAATGTAGCTTCTGGCAAGGTTTCTTTTCTATATTCTCTCTATCCTTCCCTCTTTCCTTCTCAGGGAAGGAGCAGACTGAAAATCTTTACCTTTCCTTTGTAAGCTACATTCCTCAGGCTCACTCCCAAGTGATTTATTTCAATACCATTTACTCTTGCCCATCAAAGTATTTTCCTGACTCCTTGTCGGGATTATGGAAGAAAATGAGTAGAATTTTCTGTGTTTAAGGGCTCCCCAAAGTCTTTATCACTTGTTTGCTGTATGTAGGAAGGCAAAAAATATAGAAAGAGATTTCTCATAAAATGATATATTTTAAAAATGATAATTTTAGTAAATACTTAAGTATTAACAAAGGGAGGTTTTTAAGATCTGAAATTGTCAAAATAAATCTTTTGATGTGAAAAAAACAAAAGCACGGGATTACTTCACCATTGTCTATAGATTGGCTGGTTCTGTAAAATCTGTAAGTAGGTAGGGCATTTCCATATCATCTGCTGGTGCTGTTGGACCTCTGCACGTGAGGCACATGGTACCCTGAACAGGCTTGGATGGAGGAGAAAGGAAGCATGATTGGAGAAAGGGTTTTGTTGAGTCAAACATAGTGGTAGGATGTTCTACCTGTGTTACTCATTCAATCGGGAGGCATCCATATTTAGTAAGTGTGCATATGGAAAAATCTATAATTTAATTTAGACTATTTAAAAGTACGAAATAGAAACCTTCTCTGGAAAATATCATTACTCTCATAAAATTTTAAAGAGTAAATTTCATTACAAGCCTCTCTTATCCATCCATCCACTTAACAAATATTCACTGAATATTTACCAGGCACTGGAAATGCCACGAGAACATGGTCATAGTCACTGAGCTCATGGGCCTTATCTTGAAGAGATACCCACACGTATGCAGATGGCACAGGATGCACTTGGCTTATAATTCTTCAGCAAGTGGGCTCTCTATGAGGGAAGTGTGGAAGGTGGGGGCTTTTCATCAAGAAAAGAGCAAGGTTCAAGAAGAGGGAGGAGGTCCCAGGAGAAGACATAACCCATTGAAAGGAATTTCTTCCAGCACAGCAGAAACCCTTTGGTAGGAGAGTAGCTAAGCCCGAGAGAGGATTAGGGTGAAAATG
>PVHP010009050.1:0-51005 GCA_004024765.1 Zapus hudsonius
TCAGAACACATTCATTTGTTTGTGTGGGACACCTGGATCAAACCATGACACCTTAGAATTAACATAACATCACAAAAGATTTCAACTAATCAAAGCAGTCTTTAAGCAAAATATACAATTGGGGAGCCCCACACTGACTTCAAAATATATTATAAAGCTATGGTCTTCCAAATATCAGGACACTGACAAAAAAGAGGCTATCAAACCAAATATAATGATCATCCCAGCAAAAATAAGATACAAAGAGCAATGGAAAAGAATATGGAAATAAATTCATGCCTTTGAGTTTTGACAGATTCTCAAAACACAGGAAAGAGGAGTCTATTCAGTTTCAGTAACTGGCAAGCTGAGCATTTCCATGTAGAAGAAAGAAAACTCTCATTTTACAACAGTGATTCTTTTTTTTTATATTTAAACACTTCTGAAGCCTTTATTTACAAAAGCTTTAAAAACAAATAATGCCCTCTGTTTTGCAAATAATGTTTTGTTTAAAAAGGATCACCCAGTTACAGCATTGTAATATCATGAATAAAGACTGTACAAAGGAAACAATCTAAGTTGCTAACATTTGGATATGCTAATTACTGATTGAAGTTTAGATAACACACAAAACTTGTAGTCCATCACTTGGGGCAGAGTTAATGATTACCAAACAGTCCTCCAATACATGCTCTGGTCTGGTCACATATTCAGCATGGCTAATTATTTCACAGTCTTTTTTTTTTTTTAAAAAAAATGCTTGTTTATTTTTTGTGTATATCTTTGCAATCTATTTTATATATAAAATAGATTGCAAAGATATACACAAACAAGCATTACACTCCTCAGGTAATTTTATTAGCTACATAGGTGGTGTATTTTGCATTTAGTTGTTTTGCACCAAATCTCTCAATCACCTTTATAGAAACTATGAAAGCACAATTTTAATCTTCAGTTTGATATAAAATGTATCTAAAGGATCATCATCTTTGGAGTTTAATGAAATTGATCTGTGTAATCACCAAATCAAAGCATCACAAGTATAACTGTAGAACACTAAGGGTAAAGAGTGAAGTAAAATGATCAAGGGAAGTGGGCTACTATAAAATAACTGTAGCTTTAAGAGCATGAGTGTCAGTTTCCTGGCAGTAGTCAATATCCAATCACAAGGACATTTTCCTGAAGGGTATAAAGCTGGATTGAAATTCTTCAGTCAACAAGCAGCCTAAACATGCCAATTAGAAACCAGCAAACACAGAGATGTGCTTGGAAGGTTGAACACCACATACAGAAACAGTAGTTACAAAGCTCTCAGTAGTTCCTTGTCTTTTTCTGTTAGTTCTATTGAATCAACCATTTGCACAAAGCATGTGATGTACTCTGAATATCAAAAACAAGCAAATACTGTAAAACGTTGGCAGATGGTTATTTTCCAGCTAAGAGCAAGAAAAACCACGATTTCTGATAAAATAGGGTTGGAAACACTCTCTAAAGTGCAAAATTGATGGTCTACAATCTCAAATACCTAAAAGTCTTGCAGAAGAAGAGACATGAAACAGGGAAGTAAATTACAGTCAATGCTAGTTAATTTAGGAAAGGAGAAAACCAAAATCAAGTTCAAGTAGGCAGAGTTCTTCACTATGACCCAGCTCTCTCCTTTCTGTCACACACAATTGATAACAAGTATAGTAAATTAAGGCCAAATCTAACCTGAATGTTTTTATTAAGATCTTAGATAGGAAAGGTCAGGATTTTGATTAAATAGCCAAAGTCATAACCACTATGAAATGATAGCCATTTGACCCTTTCACAGAGGACCACTCCTGAAGTCATAAGAAGTTCTGCAAAGTACTGGGTCTCAATTCCTTCTTCTTCATTTTAAACTGGATACCAGATGTTGTTAGAAGCTCTATAGAATCCTGAGCATACATGTCTTCCGTCAAATTAAATTTAAAATTAAACTGCCAAGTTGAGGTTCCTGGAGGGTATTCTCCTTGCTCATTCATAAATGTCAGTCCTTGCTGAATTATCTTTAACAAGTCTACATTACACCGCAATAGTTGGTATTGATAGTCAGCATTGCTCCTGAATTCTCCAAAGGGTCTTGCAACCACACCTGGAAACTCGGTATCTATAGCAACATAATTATATTTTCGGATAACTTGACGAATTTTCTTCATCTTTTCATCCAGGTTACAAGCCCAAACTTCACAAATTCTTTGGCTATGATCTACAGTTGCTGCTGGCATAGTGAGGGCACAAGGAGTCTAGATGACAAGCATCAAAATATTATACTTGATTGAAGATTTGTTTCATAAAATATTTTACCCCTTATTTGTGTACTTGTGTGTCTGAGCCCGCGCTCCACCTCCTCCTCCTCGCCATAGAGACAGCACCGGGCAGCAGTGCCCCATAGACACCCCTCGCCCGGCCAGGGAGAAAGGGGAGCCGGCCCGAGCTGCACGGCCTACAACAGTGATTCTTATCTATAAAAGTCAATTCAAAGTGGATCAAGTACTTAAGTGTGAAATTTGAAGCTCTAAACCTACTAGAAGAAAATATATCGCAAATATCCAGGGCATAGTTTGAAATTTTCCTTTAGTATAAACTCAAAAGCATAGGCAGCAAAATAAAAAATAGAAAAAATGGTAACTTTAAAGATTTCTGCTCCACCAAAGGTATAACCAGTGGGGTAAAGGTATGATGTGTAGAATGTGAGAAAATATTTGTAAACTATGTATCTGATATAGGGTTAACATGTACAGTATTATGAGTAATTCAAGCACATCGTTATGGAAGTTTCTAAGGTGACTTTCTCAAAGGATCAGGGTTGCTGATCACAGACTTAAACATTGGCTATTCCATCCACCATTTCCAGTTTTGCTTTGTTTTTATTCAGCAAGTAAATGCTAAATGCATTTTATCCACAGCCTTCTGATTTATAATTGCTGCTTTAAATCCCAAATGCCTTATGTTGTTTCCAGATCACTCATTCTCTGACTAACTGTGACAGTTTCAGGCAAGTTCCATAGGCCCTCCCCTTGAGTGGGAGGTGTCTAGCTAGAGCTCAAACCTAGTCGCTAAAACTGATTGGTCAGGTATGAACCAACCACCTGTCTCCCTGCCCACCTAGGGCAGAAAATACTCCCTGGACAGATAATTCTGTCTCTTCCTCACCCACATGGCCTAGAAGAAGGACCTCTGACTCACTAGGGACCTGTAAGGTCTCCCCAGCCCCTACCACAGCCTGTGGTGAGGGGCTGGATTTCTCTTCCACCTGAATCTTTCCTTCTCATGTTCTTTCCCCTTCCTGCTTGTTTAGCTGAACAGCATAAATTCTGTTAAAACTTTCCAAGTGTTCTCCCCACACTGGTAGCTGGACGTGGTGGTTGTGCTATTTCCCCTATCTCTTCCCCCAAAAAAACTGACTCCAATCTAGAATAAATGTGTGTGATAAGAAAATGCTTTCTGTCAAAATTGTCCAATTCTTTGTCATTTTGAGACACAGACTCTGGGGAAATGCAGCAGTGAAGCCCCAGGTGTTCACCCACTGTGCCTAGTTCCCAATACATAACCTGTGAACTTCTTTTACCCTTTCTTTGTGTTAAAATTACATGAGTATAATTGTACACAACACACATACATGCTGAGGCATGTGTACATGAGCTTGTATATGCACAGTAACTATAATCATGTTTTCCTTGGACATGTTTCCTGTTTGAGTCTTCCAAACGTCTCACAGTTTGAATTTTGGTCAGATACCAAGTGGGTAATTTAAGACACAGGAATCATCAAGTGGAAGAAGGTGAAATGAAAACTCAGAATTAGTCTTTGACTACTTTAAGTTAAAAATTCAGTGATCTAAAAAGAACCGCACGATGGCACTTTTCAGTTAGTAGAATCTTGTATTTAAAGCATTTATCTTCTTTTGTAACAGAAGGACTGAAAAGAAATTAATCCGCTAAGCAATGTTATTGGATAAATGAGGCTAACTCTGTCCTTCAACACCATATGGAGAATAAATGCAAGTGCCAGGATAAATAGACCATAGTCATCATGGAATATGTTATGATATAATTAATTAGCATTAATTAATATAATTAAGTTGAATCAATTAACATGGATAATAAATCATAAGTCTTCATTACCATTTTTGGCCCGCATACAGTGCCATCGGCCACATAGGCATTATCTCTTCCATCTGCTCTCACAGATGACCCAGAGGGTATGGACAGGCACACATTATCATGGCTGTATGAATACAAGACAGCCTGAGCAGTACTTTTAAAGGTATTTTTATGTGGCCAAACACAAACTAATTTTCCACAGAGAACATCCCTGGAAATGGAAAGCAGAAAATTCCATATCATATTACTTTTTCCAGGATACTAGCTTCAAATTTCGTACTGCAAGGATAGTAACATATATGTTTAATTGATATGAAGGAAACCAGGAAAGCAATGGAATGAAGCCAATGCTTTTTGATGCAACAGATAAACCTCATTTTATCAACAGCTAAATGCAAGCAGGTTAGTCAGTGCTGTAGCAGAACTGAGCTCAGCTGTGTGCACACACGACTTCACCTTCTCTAATGAGAACTCACCTTTGATGTCTAGCCTTCAGTTCTCTCAAGAGCACTCGGCATATTTTGCCATATTCTTTGGGAGACAGCATCACTTGCACCCACTTTAACACAGTTCGTCCAGTCTGGTTGGGACAGGGTAGGCAGGGAAAATTGGGGGTTCATGAGAAAGGACAGAGCCCTTCTCCCACTCAGTAGTCTGGTTGAAGCCTCTCACCAGCAGAGAAGCAAAAATTTCAGCATGATTGACTACAGGTTTTAAAACACTCTCCTTTTCCTGTAAACCTATAATTTTACAGGAATCTCACCCACAACCTCATGTATGGTAAAAGCTCTGTCCTTAATCCCTTGTACAAACCTAGTGGCTCCTGCTTTTGTGATTACCAGATTGCAGTACCTCTTGAGCTGCCCTATCATCTGGTATCAAGTGTGGATCAGACTGTGAAGGGCAGGGTCCCCTAGAAGCCCAACAAATGAATTTCAAAAGGATTCTAAATCCTCAGGTCACATCACTACAATGACACTTGAAAGGGACTGTCTCATATGATCCCACACCCATGCTGTCTGGGGGGGGGCAGAAAACTCTCATTCTCTTTCTCTCTCTCCTTTTTCCTAAACCTTTTGCTTAAACCTGTATGAAAAGATACTTAAAATTTTCAGCTGGGCATGGTGGTACAAGCCTTTAATCCCAGCATTCCAGAGACAGGAGGATCCTCATGCGTTTCAGGCCACTCTGAGACTACACAGAGTGAATGATTCCAGGTCAGCCTGGGCCAGAATGAGACCCTAGCTCAAAGAAAGAAGAAAGAAAGAACAAAAGAAAGAAAGAAAGAAAGAAAGAAAGAAAGAAAGAAAGAAAGAAAGAAAGAAAGAAAGAAAGAAAGAAAGAAAGAAAGAAAGAAAGAAAGAAAGAAAGAAAGAAAGAAAGAAAGAAAGAAAGAGAAAAGAAAAGAAAATCAACTCTGCTTCATACAAGCTCCTCCAGAAATTCTTTTCTGTGTCAAAGCATTTAGCCTAAGTTGAGGTCCCATACAGTGTGAGGGAACTCCTCAGGCGACTGAGGGGAGAGTGGTGGCCATGCATCTCTCTGTCCTCACCACCTACATAGCCACTGCTTTCTAAAATTAGCAGTGGCTAATTGCATTTACTCTTTCAGTATCTTTTTCAATTTTTATTATTTGTGTGTGTGTGTGTGTGTGTGTGTGTGTGTGTGTGTGTGTGTGTGTGGTATGTGGGTGTGTATTGCTACAGTGCATGTGGAGCTCAGAAGACAACTTTTATGTTCTACCTCATTTGGGGCAGTATTTCTATCCAAATTACTCTGCTGTTGTTTTTGCTGTGCTCCCCTGGAACTTCCAAAAAATTCTCCTGTCTTAACCTCATGTCTCATCATCAGAGTGTTGGGATGGCAAAATTCCACCACAGTTTCTGACATTATTTTCCTTCCTTCCTTCCTCCCTCCCTCCCTTCCTCCCTCCCTTCCTCCTTCCTTCCTTGCTGTTGTTATTTTTTTTAATATTTTATTTTATTTTATTATTTTTTTATTTATTTATTTTCAAGCAGAGAAATACAGAGAGAGAGAGAGAGAGAGAGAGAGAGAGAGAGAGCGCACCAGGGCCACCACCTTGTGGGTCTGGTTTATGTGGGTCCTGGGGAATTGAACCCGGGGCCTTAGGCACTGGAGGCAAGTGCCTTAACCGCTGAGCCATCTCTCCAGCCCTGTTGTTGATATTTTGACATAGAGTTTGAGGATTAAACTCAGGTACTCAAGCCTGAGTAGCAAGAGCTTTATCCACTGATTTGTCACCCTACCCCTCCTTTGCAGCTTTTGATTATATAGAGCATGGTCTCTTCTGGTTATATGTACAATTCCTGTCTGAGTCCCTTCCCAGTATGTCTCTTCATAGTATGTGCATTCTTCATTTCAATTCCAAATTTCCTCCAAAACACTTATTGTCATCATTTGATTACTGATGTCATAGAGTTAAGAGAATAATATAATGGTTATGTACATTCCATACCACTACCTGCATCACTTTACAATGGTAACTAAATATGTTAACATCATTTCCTAATTAATTAACTTAGAATTTCTCTTGTTCAAAAAAATCAATTAACACAGAAAATGTCGGGATGAACAAGGGCCCTACAGCCACAGCCATTCAATCAACACAGGATAAGCCAGTGAGACAGAAACCAACGATTTTCGACGCAAAGACCCCTAAGCTCACAGCCTTGGAGCAGCCTTAATGCTCATCCACCATGACTCAGGGAACTAAGTGGAAGAGGGGGCAGAAAGATTGTGAGAGCCCTGGTGGGGGAGATTGTCCAGAGGCATGGCCAGGAGAACCTGGCTGAATACTAACTAGGCTCTCCATGGTCCCCTTCACAATGACTGATCCAGACGACCCATGGAGGAGGTTATCCAGCGGAGTGGGGAGGGGAGGGCAGTGGGGAATTGTGGATAACAACTCATTGTTTTCCCACTAAATATTGTAACTTATTATGGACAATAAAAAAAATCAATTAAGAACTATGACAAAAGCATGTACTTAAAATATAAAAGATTTAAAATACTTTAGAAAAAATGGGAAGAAAACACAGGCTGTCGAGTGATGTCAGTATATAAATTGTAGGCTGTGGATATACATAACAAGGATCCCATATGTCATTCAAAAATATGTGCATATTTCACTATGAAATTAATATGCATAATAAACTTTGTTCAGTGAAAGGCACAATGCTTTAAAGAGTTGGCATTGGTTCCTCTCCACAAACGTACCCTTCTTATTTCATTCTAGCCCTTTCCCCTAAAATAGATACAATGTATATACTTATTCAGAATAAAGATATTAATAAAACTAAACAAACAATAAAATAAAATGAAAATTTAGGATTTTATCATGATTCTTTTTTAATACCTCAATGAAATTCAGGGCACTTTATTACAAGGTCAGGGTATTTCTTTGTTGTAGTCCCTTAATTAATTATTGTGTGGTTAAAGCAAAAATGTATCTTAATAGTCCAAACTGAGATACTGAAATGTACTTTACAGTTTTACATACTAGCTTTTGCAAAAAAAAAAAAAAAGTAAATAAGACAAAAAAATAAAGCTTCATTCCTCTCAAGTATATTATGTCTTAAAAATCAAAACACTTGTGTGGTAATTTGAATGTGATCATTTGAATGTTTGACCCCATACACTCAGTCATTTTTGATTAAACTTCCTACTTGAGCCCCTAACAGTCAGGTTCCTGCTAGAGGAGCGTGTCCACCCTAGTAGCTGAGTTTAGAGCAGTTTGAGCTCAGGGGTTAGTACTTGCTGCCTCTGGGTATTTGCTGGCTCTTTGGTGGATTATCTCTACTTGAATCTATGAAAGGAAACCAACTTCCACCGCCAATGATGGAACTTCCAAATAAACTTTTTCCTCCCATAAATGGTGTCTGGTTGGATGTCCACCCCAGCATCATGGAGCTGACCGCAACAACTTGATTTAGTTCGATTGTCAACATTAGACTGAAACGTCATTTTTCTGATTCTCAGTATAGAGCAGGAGTTGGGATTTTTGGCAGCTTCGGATTACTTCCTCTGGCAATAGGCATCAGCTTCTTTGTCATCCAGTCTTTTTCAGAATGGTGCCAGAGAAAAAGAAACATGAAAAAAGAAAAGTCTGAAGAAAATAAATCTAGATGCACACATACCAACTCTTGAAAATACTGTCCTATTATATAATTTACTGCTTATTTGTTTAGTGTGTATTTCTTGGCAAGAAACATAGTTTTCATGATTCAGAGAAACAATCACTTAGATACATACTTCTGTCCACAGTGTAATGCTGAATTTTTAAAATCACAGTTTTCAAACCTCTCATGTGGAGCATTAACTTCTTTAAAACAGGCATAGGGAGCCCCCTGAGCACCTTGAAAATACAAAAACGATATTTGGGTTATCATCCTTAATCACATGCTTTTCAACAATGCATTAATGAAACTTTCACTTCAAAATAGTTGAAATGAAATACATGGGAAATAGTCACGTGTTTGCCCATGGACTGTCAATGCTATAACAGAAGGATTATATGTTATAACAGAAAAGGACTGTATCTATTGCCATAAGTTATATTGTCATATTCACTTATTTCATAGTTGGTTTGAGACAAGGTCTTACTAGGTAGCTCAGACTGGCCTCAAATTAGAGATTCTCCTGCCTTAGCTCCTGAATGCCTGGAGTATAGGCGTGTGCCATTCTGCTCCCCTACCTTATCTTGTTTTTAAAAACAGTTTGCTGCCCCTTTCTGTGGGAGCAACTGCTTTCTAGTTCAATGGACTTAGCCTGGTAATGTGAACTTCTAAATGAGATGCCACGAATAGGACAAGAAACATTTGCAAATAACGAATAGTATGTTGTATCATCTTTTTTCCTCTGTGGGTGACCCGCAGTATTCTAACTAGAGGCTCGTCTCTCAGGCTGGACCATAGAGAAGGTAATATGGACTACTGGAAACCTAAACTGGCTGCAGACATCTTGGACCTTTGGGGGCTGTTTTCATTTTGTTTCTTGATTGCTGACATGTCACCATGTGACAATGCTCTTAAATACTGTCAGCTCTCTGCACATACACAGTCATGTAAGTAGTTCTTGCTTCCCATCTCAAGAGCTTCAGGACATCCTTACTCTCTAGTTGTAGAAACACAAGAATGAAAATGTGATCTGTGTTGGTGCAAGCCTGTAATTCCAGCGTTGGCTGAGGCAGGGGGATGGTGAAGAGAAGGCCAGCTTGGGCTATGTAAGGAGACCTTGCCAAAGCAAACCAAAAGAAACACAGACATGACTTTGAACCAGATTACCTTGGCAGTTGCTCCTTGGTGAGGGGAAATGCTTACCAATAAATGAATGAATTTACCCTAAGCTTTGTCAAGTCTGTATCATTAAAAATGACAAGGGATCTGGGGAGATGGCTGAGTCTCTAGGAGACCCCATTCACCTTGAGACCATTCCCTAGCACCCACACAAGCGGCTGGGTGTGGCCATTCACACCCGAATCCCCAGTCCTGTGGGGAGCAGGGACAGCCATTCTACCTGCACAAAAGGAATGAATGACAGAAAGGATCCCTGACCTTCTCCCCTGGCCTGTGCATGTGGGCATAGGGTGTGCACTGTCTACATGCATGTGTGCTCACACCGCACACATGCAAAATAACACATCATAAATGAAGTGAGTGAAAAGAAATGAAACGAAAAATCAAGCCATGAGAGGAGTGTGTGGCACTATGGGAGATTCCAGGCATTACCACAAAGCTTTCCTTCTTTAATTCATATTTAATCTCTAATAAGCTTGTGATACAGGTTCTTCTATATCTGGACTGTGTGGTGTGTAATATAATCTACAGAGCAACCAGAGTTCAACATAAAAAATTCCAAGAAAGAGCAATACCTCTGCCAAACACCTCTGCACACTGGTTGTCGGTGGTTCGGCACCGTCCATTGAAACAGAACGCAGAACCCAAGCTGCACAAATGACCGTTCCGAGCAAAGGTGTCAGGAACACAATGGCTGGAGGTTCCATTGCAGTACTCTGTGAAATCACACTCTGGGTCCACGCTCTTCCTGCAAGGAGTGCCGGCCACTGACAGCTAGGGACAGGAAAAGGACATCACAGTCTGTGAGCCACTCTGCAGAATTACTTACCAAAGAGACTGGTCAAATAAAAGGTCTGCTGATTGATAACTGAGGTGCTAACAGAGTTCCTAAGGTTTAGAGTTTCTGAAGGCAGGGTCTGGGGAGATTGCTCCGTGGTTCAAAGGTCCTCGCTCTCAAGCCTGCAAAAGGGAGTTTAATGCCCTGACACTCAGGTAAAGCTGGGGCATCTGTGAACCAATGCACCCACAAGCAATGGGAGGCTGGGCCAGGACTATCTGGAAGCTCAGGGAGCAGCCAGACTGGTGTGTATGTAGTGGCAAAGCCACCAGACACTCAGAGGTGAAATAAAGTGGAAGAAGACACCCATACCACACACACACACACACACACACACACACACACAATCTCACACATACACACACACACACATACATACAGTAAAAGAAAATAACCAAAAAGAGTATTCCAAAGGGCAAACTCAGGTGTAATCTCTCCTGGAAAGGCCAGAGAAGGGAGCTGTCTGATGATAGGAAAGAACCCCATCGTTGTTCCACAACGAGGGATTCTGAGTCCGGCCAACATTTCAGGGGAGGCTAAGCAGACTCGTTTAAACATGCCTGGTCCTAGATGTTGGGGAATCTAATTTTGTTACTGGGGAAACCCAGAAGCCGCTCTCTCTGGCTTTACTGCCGGATCCTTACTTGTTTATTTGTGTGGGTGAGATCCACAGTATTTCTGTTTCATGTTTGTAAACTAGGGATGATAATTATGCTTTCATAATTCTTAAAATAGTCAATTAATTTAATGGAAAAAAAGCTTATACTAATGCATGATGACAATCTGTTAACACTTATCACCACCTCCAACATTATGTTTATTATTTTGAGAGCATAAAAGTCTCCAGTCTTCTGGAGATAGAGTTTAGCCACTACGAAATCTTTGTAGCTAGTTGAATAAATTGCTTATCCCTTGCCTTCCATGGTGATGCTTACCAGGTCCGAATGTTGACTTGTCATATGTGTTAACACCCCTGCACACTATTATCCTTAATGATAAATTAATAGGTAATAAAAATAAATAATAAATAAAATTGATCTTAAAAGTAATAAAATCTCATTTTAAACTCTAGAGATAGATGTGAAAACGAAGGAGAAACCAAAGCGTTCCTCAGTAAGTACTAACTGAAAGAATTCCTTCTCAACAGACATGAACTAGAAGGAATAACAAGAGAAGGTGTACAGTATAAGAAACAGTGCTAGTGGTGGGGATGAGGCTCAGGCAGAGGGCTTGCCTAGCTGCACAGAGACCTGAGTTCAATCCTCAACACCACAGAAACAAGCAAATAAATAAATATGTTTAAAAAGGCAAGAAATATGATCGCTTCCTCCCAGCACAATGAAGAGAGCAAAGAATAAAATAAATGGTACTGCTATATTATTTCTTGTTTTATTTGACTAAAAGATGAAATACTATAGAAAACAAGAGCGGTCATAATTCCTCTAAGTATTCTCATATAACATACACTCAGTACATAACATGAAATTCATATGTAATTAATGAAGGATTAATTATAACCAGCTACAACCAGTAAGGTGACATTTACAAGAGATAATGATAAACTGATAGCAAGGATAAAATAAAGCTATATGTTGTATAGTTTTAGAGTTTGCATTTAACTTGCTGAGCAACTTGAGGTCTCCTAAGTGAGGATTCAAAACAGTACATTTGCTTTGAAACGGTTTTACAATTTCCTATAAAGTTTCACGTATATCTAGTTCCTAAAGGAAATAAAATGCTATGTTCAGACACAATCTGCTCATGACTATTACTTATTATAGGAATGTTATCACCACCCCAAACTGAAGATTCCTCAGTTAGGGAATGAATTAATAACTGTGGGTGTCATTGGAACACTTCCATTATCATTCAGCAATAGAAAAAGAATTTACTGATAAAGCTCACAACATAAATGATTGTCAATATGCTCATTTAATATGTTCATACATATTATGAGTCAATCTATATGATATTTTTGTGAAAGCAATATTACAAATGTAAACCAAGCTGGTGGCTGTTGGGCTGAATGTCAAGGTGGACTGATGACGAAGAAGCACATGAACTTGTGGAAGTGAGAGAATGAGCCACCCCTGATTATTTATAAGCTTATGACACCTGAGAAATTCTCACAAACCAAGCTTGCCCAGTGTGAGTGGTTAGCATGGTCTCAGGAACCTAGAGTCCCAAGGGTGCACCCCAGAGCCCACTCAGTGTAGGTACGCTGGAGCCCCTAGTACTGAAGCCCTGAACTTCTGGCATAATTTACCTCTGAAGCCCTTAGGGTGCTTGCAATTCTGCAGCTTTACCCACTGTAAATAGTACACCATCATCCATTTGGTGTACTGTTCATATTAGATATAAATTTTCATCACTCATTATTTATTCATTTTTATAATTTATCTTAGTAACAACCCTTTTCCTATGGTAGTATATGCATTTTTCTCTGGTTTTATAATCTATAAGATGGCCAACTGTATTTTGAACACTGTAGAACAATGGTACCAATCTGAGATTTCTTATTTCATGGTAATTTTCCTTATACACTTGTGTTCATGTTATTTCACTGAATTCCTTCTCTGTTCTATCAGTTCCACACTGACTCAATTAATACAGCCTTCTATCATCACAGTTCAATTTTTCTTTCATAAACAACAGCCACATACCTCACAGTTTGGCATACAGCAAGGTCCAGAACCACATTTTACTGAGCCTTTTAGTCTACAGGTTTTATAGTCACAACACCTTTTAAATTGGCATTCCTAAAATTCCAAAAGAAGAAATATTATTTCAGTCTGGACACTTAAGATCTACTCTTGTTTCTATTTTAGAGACAGAGTTTCTTGTAGCCCAGGCTGGCCTCAAATTTACTTTGTAGCAGAGGCTGACCTTGAACTTCTGATCCTCCTGCTTCCACCTCCCAAGTGTTGGGATTCTTCTAGTGTGCCACAGCTTAACGATTCTTGTTTCTTTTTTCACATATATGTTTGGTGTGTGTATATATGTGTTAGTGGGTCTGTGGGTGCATATGTGTGTTCAGTTGCATGTGTGTGTGTTTTCAAGTGCATAGGCTGCAGGACAACCCTTCGCTTACTGTAGGATGTGCTGGAGCACCACTGCACTTACTGTAGGTAGTAAGTAGTTTTCCAGAGTCCATTCAGCTGCATAGTAACACTGACTATAGGGTGGTGTTCCATGGTTTGAAACTTTCATTCACCAGAGGGTGTTCTCTTATCAATGAAGCTTTCCTGCCCAGGCTTAGATCTCAACATCACAGGGTCAGCTTCCCTGGCATCTAGCTCTGGCACGTTCACCAAATTCTTTCCATACTTACTGACAAAATACTGCATGTTTAAAAAATAATTCCTCAATTCTTCTCACATAGGCTATCATTATAAATGACATTAATTAATGTTATAGAATGAATTAAAATGATCTTTTGGTGAGACATCCATCCAAGGTCCAAGTCTCTGGTCTCCAAGCAATGTCCTGCTGCTGTCCCTTTTCACTGAGGTCACATCAAAGACCAAGCAGTTCAGGGGAATTTGGGAGACTTACATTTTTAATAAAATTTGCTCAAATGTCCCAAATATAGCAACAAATATATTTCCATTTCTAGCCTACCAAAAATTCATTTTAAGATCTCTGTCCAGAATGTCAGCTACTGAAGATGTCTCCTCCCAGCTGTTGTGATTTGAGCTTCCCAAGAAATATGTTCTGAAACAAGGATGAGGGAAAACAATTTATTTTGAAATGCTATTTGCTTACTATCCTGGAAATTACAATGGTAACAGGCACAGACCTGTGACCCCTGCACCTGGGAGAGTGTGAGGCAGGAGGATTAGGAGTTCAAAGTCACTCTAAGCTATGTAAGACTCTGTCTCAATCAAAAACAAAAAAAAGGTTTGTGGAAAGTGATCTATTTATTTTAATTTATCCTCATTCTTATATATCAGTTATAAAGTGAAAATATATAATGCATACCACAACAAATAAGTTTGTATTTACTAGAATCATAAAAAATAAGGTGGAACTCTAATACAATAGATAGCACATTAAACTTCTAGAATTGTAAAAATTGTCATCAAACTTAAATATTTGTTACTTACCTTTTCATCACCACAATCACATTCTTCATTAGATTCCAAAATTCCATTTCCACACACTGGTTGATTTTGATACAATAGCTGCAAGTCTGAATGGTTATGAAGACATTTTGTCTCAAATTTTGAAGCATGACTCCTATAGTGATTTATACTACAGTTGCTAAAAGTTTTTACACCACTGGAACTCCTAAAGTGAAATCAAATTCCTCAGATGAATAACTTTGCTATTAACACCGTACCTACACTGTGTTCCATTTTAAGTCATATGGACTACAAGATGGCTCAACTAAAACATTTACTCCAGCACATATTAAATCAACCATAATTCAATCTTTATTTTGTTATTGCTTAACTTTAACATATTTGAAAAGACTAGATTACTTATAAACTGTTGCAGTTCACACCTTATAAAACTTTTGGCATTAAATTCCCACTGTGAAGCATTGAGCAGTGGAAACCGAGCCTAGAAGTGGAGATTTGAAGAGCTAATGAAAAGCTGAACATGTCCAAAGAGCACAGTAACATGAGAGTAGAGGTGGATTAATTAGAAGAAAGACAGCAAGGTACACACGCACCCTGCCTCGTGGCACTTGATGATCTGCTTGGCCTCAGGCTCTGGTAGCAGGAAAGTCACCCACAGAGGCCACTAGACCCCAGCCCACAACATGAACTGAAATAAAATTTTATTCTGCAAAATGCTCCCTCCATAGTGTGATACTTTGTTTCTCTGCAACAGAAAATGGACAAAGACACACATTTCGTGTGAGTGGAAGGAAAGGAAAATGGCTTTCTAATTATATGTCACTTAACAGTGGTGAGACCTTTTGAAATTCACTGTTATGTGAGTGTGCAAATTTCACGAGGTGTGCTTACACAAAGTTCGATGGCTGCGACATCCCTGAACTCTATATTCTCGTGGATGCTGTCACATATGTAGTCCGTGGATGAAAGTCATTTTTTGTCATTTTTGAATGATACATATACATGCACAGGTGCATAAACGTGTTTGATCCTTGAGTACACTGAATTTTGATCAACAAAAAGAGTTGAAAGGAAACGTACAACTCATTGTCTGTGGGGAATATTATCTCTCTGAGCTGAAGACAATTGTCATGGTTTGATACAGGTGTCCCCTACAAACAATTGAATGTGTTCTGATAGATCAATCCTCAGCTGATGGCAGTTTGGGTTTACAACCTCGTTGGAGCTGTGTTGTTGGGGGCGGCCTTATGGGGATTATAAATCAGCTTCCCCTGGCCAGTGTTTGCCACACCTTCCTGCCACTGTTTGCAGTGCTGTGGCGGAGGTGATGTCCAGCCCTCTGCTCATGCCATCGTTTTCCCTGCCAGGATGGAGTCTCCCCTCGAGTCCATAGGCCAAATAAACCCATTGCTCCACAAGCCGCTTTTGTTTGGGTTCTTCCTGCTCAGCAACTAGAAATATATATATATATATATATATATATATATATATATATATATATATATATTTTACCCTGATCATGATCCCCTCCCACACCCTTCTTTGTAATGAAATTTTTGATATTGTTATTACTGTCCTAATTGTACATTGATTCTATTGATATTTTCAAGTTGGGAAATCATGATATGTTCAAATTAAGGATATTTTTTCCCTCTTAAATCCTTCCTCCTTTTTCTTTCCTCAAACACTGTCCAAAGCTGTGAGTGCTGCGTTACTTTATTGTTAAGGCTATCATCAGGCATCTTTCCTTGAGGAGCAAAGAAAACAAAGGCAGCAACAGTGTCAAATGTTTAAACATGCCATGGTATTCGTCAGCATTAAGTGTACCCTTCTAATTCTTTTGAATTCAAAGCTCATATGAAAAACTTTTTGCCAGGGGAGGGGGTAGGGGGAAGAGGGTGGGTGTTTGAGTTATGGTTTCATTGTAGTTCAGGTGACCTGGAATTCACTATGTAGTCTTAGGGTGGCCTTGAACTCACAGTGATTCTCATACCTCTGTCTCTAAATACTGGGATTAAAGCCAAGCTTCACCATGGCTGGCCTGAAAACCATTTATTAAAAGGCAACAAGAAATCTTATTAGAGAGCAAAGCAAAAATGCAAGTTGGATACACTTCCATACAGTAGTGCGTTCCTTGAGTCAGATTACTCAAGAGTTACAAACTTCTTTTTTTTTTTTTTTAAATATTTTATTTATTCTTTTTCAAGCAGAGAGAGAGAGAGAGAGAGAGAGAGAGAGAGAGAGAGAGAGAGAGAGAGAAAGTGAGCACCAGGGCCACCACCTTGTGGGTCTGGCTTATGTGGGACCTGGGGAGTTGAACCTGGGGCCTTAGGCACTGGAGGCAAGTGCCTTAACCGCTGAGCCATCTCTCCAGCCCAAGAGTTACAAACTTCTAAACAATAGGATATAGCACTTTCCAGACTCGTGTATCACATAGGAAATATTTTGAGTGATGTTGCTTCAAGGATAATATAACTCCCCAACTTGTATAAAATTAATAAAAGATTTCCAAATCATGGACATCTTGGAAACAACCTCATAGGGACATATGAAAATCTAGTTGTGAAAAATCCTTACACTGTTTTCTGTTGCATGATGCATGTAGCCCTTGGACAGGAACAATTATTGCTGTCGTCATATATTAGTCCTATATTAAAGCCAAGCAACTGGGCTATAATAACGGCAAATCCCTCCAAACTTACATCTTCTGGATACTAGTAAAAGAAGATTAAAGAGAGAATTACTATATAAGAAACTAAAGAGCAATTAACAAAGATGGTTGGTTCACAAAATTTTATACTTTACAATGTTTTATGTATGTTGAGCATATTTTATAATTTACTTGCTACGTTATCAATATGTAAATCTATGCCACTTTACTGATTACATCATATGGACAAGTATAACATGAATCCCAATGGTAATAATTCTTTAAAGTTTAGCACAATAGCTCCGATAATATTGAACATGGTATTTCTGATTCAATCAAAGTAAACGTGTTTTACTTTAATTAATTCATCCGATTAGCATATACTGTTTCCATGTACAGGAGTACAGTGGAGTACAGCCTCATCTGCAGTGCATCCTATAGAAAGGGGGAAAGACAACAAACAGAACCCCACAGTAGATTTCCTATACACGAGCACACAATTGAAGATGTTATAACGAAAATGAAGTCCTTCAAAAGATGACTCTAAGAAATCTAGGTAAGAAAGGTAAAGACTGAGGAATTGATATGTAGACGAAGACACGAAATCTGAGAAATGACTCAGCAATATGAATCTGGTTAGGAAGTTTGAATGGAGCCCAGCTGAGACATTGTGATATGAGTGAAGGGTAGAAATGTTAGCATAGAAATTAGGGATTGAGGAGAAATATGGTAAATGAATTTGATGTAAGAAGTTAACAAGCAGTTGGTAGCTGCACAGAGTGTATAATATATTTCATATATTAATTATAGTAAATAACGAATGATATTTTATCATTATATATTGAATAATATATTTCATATATTAATTATAGTAAATAACTATTGATATTTTATCATTATATATGAATAATATATTTCATATATTATAGTAAGTAACTAATGATATTTTATTCATTTTTTAATTATCAGAAGCAAAATTCCTAGAACATCTCTAATTTTTACATAGCAGCTGCAATTCATATTGGATAATTTAAACATAGCTACAAGTAGAGACTGAATAAATGCATGTGTACTCATGTGTGCCTTAACATACAGAAAATTTACCAATATGGAAAATTAGCTAACAGATGTACTTTCCTGCTGTCTTTAATATCTGAGTTTGGAAAGTCCAGTGTTCAAGTTTGAAGCTTAAAGCTAAACCAGGGCATGAGCACAGAGATCTGATTTGGGGTATAAGCTTGTGAGTCAAAATGTAAGAACCAGAAGCTGGGCTTTTAATGTCAGGTAAGAGGAGGTGTGATCTTCTGCTTCTCTAATTGTGAAGTTGAAAGTTAACCCCCAGGATGAGGTCATGTAGAAGAAGAGATTTCCGATATATGATATAAGCAAGGCTGCGGGTGGCACATCAGTGAGAGTGTGTGCCATACAAGCAGGAAGATGCAGGGCATGGCTACACATGCCTCTGGGGAGGGAAAGAAGAGTTGATGGGACTCCCAGGTCAGTCAGTCCAACTGAAAACTGGTGAGATCCAGGTTTAAGCGAGAAACCATGTCTCAAGGAAGTACAGCAGAAGGGCAATATAGGAGGATACCCAACATCATCCTCTGGCACACGGAGCATGTGCATCTGTGTGCACGTGTGTACATGTGCATGTATCACACCCACACCACATCCGCTACACCCCCACCATACCAAACAATAAATGGCCCTCAAATCAAGCTGTTCAAGAAGAAAGATGATAAAGTGATATCAGTCATGACACCACCACTATAAGTTCTAGGGGTTCAAAAACAAACCTAATTAAAACAGGAAAATCCAGCAATTATAAATACATATTCACTTAAGACCAAAATACTTACATATGTAGTTCTAACAATGACAGCACTGGGGGGAGATTGAGTTTCATAAGATAATAGATTTATGGCAGCTATACACTATCTTGCATTTAAAATTCTGCAAGAACTAATAATTAATAAACTTAAGACAGGATCTTCAGTTATGTTTATCTCATAGTGACATGGGACAATGTCCTCCAAGGAAAACCACTATTACCATCTTTATCAATACAACTTCGATCATGTATGAGAGACTCTACAGACGGGCCTGCTGATGTTCTCCATAGAAAGAGGGGGCCAGGCAGGTTCTTCAGACTCTCACCTGTGACCGCAGGTGTCCACTGAGCTGGCTGTATTGGATGACACCCTACCTAGTATTCTCAGGGGGAGATAGAGTATGAAGAGGGGGGACATCAGGGGACAGAAAGCTCCATCAATGCAATTATCCATGCTGGGGTGAGAAAGACTTTTGATTCTATGGCTTCTTTGTGGTCACTGCTCCTTCTCCTGGTTCTCCAGGGTGAACTTTGGTGGATTCAGACTCCAGTCTTTCAGGAGTGCTCTGCCTGGGGAAGCAAGCATCTCTCAGCTTCTCCCCAGAAGAGTTCCTGCAACGCAGTCACGTGACAAAAGCAACTTCTTTTACTCTCTCTCTGTGTGCATGTGTGTGTGTGTGTGCACATTGTGTGTGGTGTATGCACATGTGTGTGCAGATGCACGGACTCCATAAACTCAAAGGGAATCCAGAGAAGGACTTTCAGTGTCCTCCTCTATGGCTCTTCTGTGGTATTTTCCTCAAAGAATCTCTCGCTGAACATGATGCGTGCCATTTCTCGGTTAACCTGGCTGACCATCAAGCCCCAGCCATACCTCCTGTCTCCACCCCTGCTCAGCACTGGTGTCAGAGGATCACAGGGCCATTCTGGACTTCTTAGGTGGGAGCTTGGGATGGGACTCAGGTCCTCATGTTTACATAGCAAACCCTCTTATCCAATGAGCCATTTCCCCAGTCCCAGACTGACAAAGTCATCTTTAAGGCCGATGGGATTGTTAAAAGTAGTTTACTGGGTTATAAAGCCTTGATGAAGCAAGAGAAGATGCTGACACAGCTCTGAGATTAGGAAAGCAGAAAGTGCTTCTCAAACCACAAGGATGGCCTGTGGGTGAAAACTGTTATCGGCACTCAGAATCATGAGCTGTGGGGTAGAAACAAGGCACACAGATGGAGAGGCCCTTGCAAAGGACTGGCCAACAACCAGACACATCCCTCCAGGCAGGGACACAGAGGGACAGCCCCAGATCTGACACATTTCTCCAGCAGGGTGACAGAGGGACAGCCCAGACCTGAAACATCCCTCCAGGTGGGGACAGAGAAAGACAGCCCCAGACCTGACACAGAGGGACAGAACCAGACCTGACATATCCCTCCAGGCAGGGACACAGAGGGACAGCCCCAGACCTGACACATCTCTCCAGCAGGGTCACAGAGGGACAGGCCCAGACCTGACACAGAGGGACAGCCCCAAACTGTCACAGCCCTCTAGGCAGGGACACAGAGGGACAGCTCAGACCTGATGTGATGGTTAAATTTGTCAACTTGATCTAATCCATAATAATCTTGGGCGGATCTCTGAGTTTGCCTGCAGGAAGGATTGACAAATTCCTTTCGGGATTTTGGAGACTTGTGATGGCTAAATTTGTCAATTTGAGCTCATCCATAGTAATCCTGGGTGGGCCTTCCAGAAGGAGACTAATATAAGGAAGCTTAGGGGGACGGAGACGCTCTTCCTTCCTCCCCCGGCTGCTGGTGCTTGTTCGTGACTTGCACTCGCATCCTGCTCTCCTACCCTTCTGGGACATCGGAACCCAGTTTCCTCGGCCTCACATATTGGACTGAAGAGCAGCCGCTCCCCAGGGATTCATCAGGCCTTCTGAGCTGGATTGGGACTGCCGAGACATCCATCTACGTGGACTGAACAGCTACTGGTTCCTTACCTGTGGGCCTACAGACCGCTACTATTGGACTGCCGTAAGATATCCCAATAAATTCCCTTTCATTATAATCCATTCTATCAACTCTGTTTCCTCTAGAGAACCCTGACTAACCAATCTCCTTTCCACAGAACCAGGTGGGCTACCAATTTGTTAATCCAGAGGGGATCAAAGCATTCAGGCCCCTTACTTCAAAGAGTCCACATTCTTCCTGTTGTTCCAATGCAGACCAGCTGGCTGAATCTCAATGCATCCCTCCAGCCAGGGCCAGGATGTAGTACTTTCAGCACTTTCCCCTTCTACCTTCCCATCGCACACACACACACTTGACACCCAGATACCTGGAAGGGAAGAAAGCACAGGAAATCTAGTTCCTGTGAGACAGATCAGAGCAAGTGCCCTAACAGGAACTGCATCTGAGAACAAGGTGAAGGGCTGAGCACCCACATAAGAAATAAGAAATACTAGAGAGTGAAACAAATAATAAGATTAAAGAAAAGATAGTAAATGATTATGTAAAACTACCTAAAATGTTCATATGAAATTAACAAAGTATAGAAAGAAAAGAATATAATAGAAAACAATGAGCTTTTAAGTACTACCATTAAATTTCTCAAGTAAAAAAAATTAATTTCATATCCACATACAAAAGGTTTCAAAATAATTAGCACATAATTTGACAAAAGATGCCATGTAAGGATAAAGGATTCTTAATATCTCCACAGAGAAAGTAAGCAGTGTACTGGTGAGGGAAGGGAAGCTTTAAGACAACGGAGGAGACTATTCAATTCAAGGTATACTTATACACACTATAATTAGCCAAAGTTTCAAAGGCATGCACATTGCCCATCACACAACTTTGCCTCCATTGAGTTCTTATCAAGCACAACAAGCAACAGGCATACGATGTCCCAAAGCAGATTCGCTGATGGTCTCATCTAGCAGGTCTAGTGCCCACTGCCACAAAAGACATGCGCTCCAGAATGGCTCTAGCGTAGACAGAGAGGAATCTCTCAAACATGTGGAAATGTAGAAGCATCTTATAATTTTATTAAAAATGTAGGGAGCCAGGTGTTGTGGCTGCACACCTTTTATCCCAGCACTTGGGGGGCACAGGTAGAAGGACTGCCTTGAGTTTGAGACCACCCTGAGACTACATAGTGAATTCCAGGTCAGCCTGGGCCTATAGCTCAAAAAAAATTGGGGGGGGGGAACATGTGGTACAATTATTAAATTCAGGAAGAATCAAATATCAAGTATTCAAGACTCATCAGAAAACAAAATGAAAATGATAAAATCAGCACAGAGTATTACAAGTTGGCACAAAGAGGTGAGTTTTGCAACTTTCTGAACTTGAAGGAAACATGTCTTTACTTTTGATGGAATGTTTGATTTACTTAAAAATTTGCTGGAATTTCAGTAAACATGATGGCTGGTTGGTGAAAGGGTGTACTAATATGTGTACTTTGCTTATGTTTGAAGTTTACAATGAAAACTTAAAGATTCTAATAAATTTGTTCCAACAAGAAATAAATGTACATATACATAAAAAGCAAATTATTGCAAGCTATTTAACTAACATATCAATACTTAGATGATGTAAGGTATTTAAGAAGTAGTAATACCAAGAATAAAGTTTACATACCATTGCAACACTTGCATCGTAGCTTTTATTACAGATGGCATCAGGAAATGTTGCTCCGACATATTTGGCATCCTTCCTGTAACTACATCATGACGGCATTGGCTTTGTAGTAAAGACTAATGTAGTTATTCAGACAATGAATAAAAATAGATTGTACCTCCTCACAAAATGCGCAAAATCCCTTTGGAAATATACTAAGATCCAATCTGTACAGTATCTCATAAATTATACAATGTGTCCAAATCACTGAAAAGTATAGTTCATTCTATGCCAACTTTCTTTACTCACCTCATTCTCTTATTTGATATGACTGTATTATCTTAAATTCAATTGTTTCCCTTATGGTACATCTACTCTTTTGCTCACTGAAAGTTTGAAAGAATTGGTTTTTTTGTTTGTGGAAGAAGTAATTTTACTTATCCTAAAGATAAGCACTTGTTCAAAATCAGGTTATTACCAAACCAAAAAAAGAAAACCCACCCAAATTCCCCTTCATCGACAAGTAGACATTAAGCCCATTGATATATAAAGGGTAGTAATGTTAAGTGAGTAGTGCCAATTTTTAAACCATTAATAAGCTTAGAATTATATATGAATAATATATATTCTATAATAAGTTGATATAATACATGTTCATGAAAAACAGGAGTTATATCAGCTAACTTTAATGTTAAGATATACTAATATACTAATTGATTGCATTTTTTATTTTTACACTATCACCTTCAGGAACATATTTAATTATATATATAAATATATTATATATTATGTATAATATATATAATTTTTTAATGTCCAACAGAAACTAAAGAGCATAATGTAATGACTTCTTTTAATGGAATTGTTTATTAGACAGGGGTGTCCGACCTTTTGACATTGTGGCATGATGATGTCATTCACAAATATGCTGGGCCATATTCACAGCTCTCCTGGGACACAGGTCCCCATAAGCCTCAGGTAGGACACAGCTGCCAAGTTTATCTAAACATGCACATCATTGTGTTTACTTACGTAAGTAAGTGTGCTATATCATGGGGCCTTGGGGAAAGATAGCTTCGTTTCCAGGCCAAAAATCTTTGTAAAATATTATCTGCCTCCCCATGGGTCGAAATTTGGTTTTTATCAGACCACAATTCCAAGGAAGACAATAGAACAGTCAACTTGAGCTGAGTAAACATCTGCAAGTGAGATTTACAATGTATTTTTCAAGCAATGGCAATCATTACATTGAAAGAGCACGACAAAAACAAAAAATTCATTGAGAATTTTTAAAAATTTTTTTGGTTTGTCTTGGAGTCTGTGTACAATACAATAATTTAGTTACTTAGAAAAGAATCAAACAGGACAAGCTTCTACTTCATTTTTCAGTAGCACCCACAGTAGGACAAACCAGCTCAGCATTGTATTCAAAGTTCAGAGTGTGATCTCTTCAGTCAACACTGATGCAAAGGTGCTGTACTAGACACTAAAATCCTTCAGTTATGACAGGGAAGAGGAGCAATAGCTGTTTGGAAGGGAGTTCATCAGAGATACAGGCCCAAGAAGAACCTGCCTGGCCAGACCAGAAGGCAACTCCAGGCTGAGTTAACATGGCCACCGCAGTACTTCTGGGTCCTTCAGCCTGGGAGGTTTTTGCAGGCTTTCTCCAAACCTGTGTTCCCCACCCCTCACTCCCACATTGGTAGGCCTTTCGTGAGCCAGCACTCTCCCGTCCTGGACCCATCAACGGATCAGGGTCCTTCCTGCACATTTTATACTCTTGAACTTGACAATGAGGCTCATCCCAATTAGGTGTTTGATTACATTTCAAAGGCTATAAAGAAGCCCAATTCAAGCCTCCACATGGCAACCTTTTCATGACCCCTCTCAGCTTGGGAACTTTTCTCCCCTTACCTCAATTCTTCCTGAATAAATCTTTCATAATTTACCCTTCTGTCTGTTTACATTCTTCAACTCATTACCAATGCAGGTAAGAACATAGAAACCACTGGCTGGTGGCTGGGAGGATTATTTGAGGGTCATTGACTTGGGGAGTTCTCAGCCCACCCAGAGCTTTCTCCTTCAACATGAACCAGGATATCAGGCAAATCCATAAATTCATAAAGCACTCTATATCTTTACTTTATTGAATATTAAACTAAGAGATTTATGCCAGTAAGTTGTCATAATTATAAAATGAACATTATTATCGATGATATTACATAAAATTAGAAGGAAAAAATACTAGAACTTACAGTGTTGACAAGTCCAATAATCTGGACAATTTTCTGTGTTACAGCCATAATATCTGATCCCATATAGTCATACTGAAACACAAATTTAATTTTGAAGACTGTTTTAAAGGCAAATTATTTTTTTGTTTTTATGCGTGTATGTGTGTATAAGAATGCACGCTTGTGTGGTTGCATGTGTACAGGTGTGCACATGAGTGTGGGGTCAAAGGAAAGCCTTAGATATTGTTCCTCAGGGATGGCATCAATCTCCTATGGTAATGGTAACCTGGAGCTCACCAGTTAGGCTTAAAGTTCTGGCCAAGGAACTCCTGCTTCTGCATCCTCAGCAATGGGAACAAGTGTGTGCCACAACGCCCATTACCTGGATACTAAGGACTGCACTCAGGTCCTCACACTTGCAAGACAATTACTTTATGAACTGAGCTATCTCCTCAGCCAGATAGTAATTTTGTAGCTCATAAATAATTTTTGTGATACCTGGCAGGAAAAGCATAGGCTTTATCAAACAGTTTAAAACATATTAACATAATGATGATTATTGTAATAAAAAACCACAAAACAAGAACAAGTGTGGGAATTTTAAAGTAGACTCATTATATGCTTTTAAGATACTCTCAAACAGAAAATGTGAAATAACAAACACTAATATAGTTCTTCAGATTTGTCCCCATTAAAAAGGAACTGGGGGGACTGGAGAGATGGCTCAGCGTTTAAGGCACTTGCCTCTGGTGTCTAAGGCCCTGGGTTCAATTCCCCAGGACCCACATAAGCCAGACCCAGCCCTGGTGCGCTCTCTCTCTCTCTCTCTCTCTCTCTCTCTCTCTCTCTCTCTCTCTCTCTCTCTCTCTGTATTTCTCTGCTTGAAAATGAATAAATAAAATATTTTTAAAAAAGCCTTTCCCTACTATTTAAAAAAAAAAGGAACTGGGAATATTTTTTTCTACAAACCAGGAAATCAGAGGATCTCTCAATGCAGGCTTGATAAGAGGAACAATTACAAAGATAAAAATAACAGAAAGTCAAAAATATGCTTATACGAAGGTAGGAATCACTATGATGCGTAGTGAAAATTATGTAAAATAAAGGAGTCAGTAAGAATAATAGGAGGGAGATAAAATAGTTCAAGAGGAGGAACTCTGAGTTTCATATTAAAATTCTCTTGTATATCTTTCTTTCCATCATCAAGTGATCATTCAAAACAGAATGTGCAGTGATTAGTCTGGGTTTGAAAGCTCATGGATATGTTGTCATTAGTTTAAAAAGTAGAGATAATAATGAAGACCAGAGTCTTGTTTTGTTGCTATTCGTGCTAAGATATGTCTTGGGATAAACTTTTGAAATTCATGAGCGCACTAGTGAAGTAATATTTGGCTGGAGGGATTGAAAAATAGAACATTTGAACAGAAATGAAGGAGTTGAAACTTTTTACAAAACAATCTACAGTGAATATTCTTTATATAAGATGGTAAATGATCATAAACTCAGAGAAAACAATGCAGCTGAAAGACTGAAGCAGATAAAAAGGAAGGAAAAATGTTTAGTGGTACAAAATATCTTTACTTGGAAATACTAAAAAATCATTTATGTCTTTGAAATTTTTATCAAGAGGAAAAGAAAGAGAGGGGGAGGGGAAAAGGGAACACAGAGGGAGGGAGGAAAAGAAGAACTGGAAGAAGGGAAGGGTGAGAGAAAGGGAGAAGCAAAGGGGAAAGGAAAAATAAGAATAAGAAAATTTGTCTTACCAAAGCCTTTTCCACTACAATGTGCATTTCTAGATACTTGGGTAATAATTTTGAGTGGGTTTTTTCCTGGAAAACAATAAGAAGTATTGACCGATTGTTACTATGTATCAAATTTTCTAAGAACACAAGTTGAGGTGTAATAGAGGCAGGAAATATGGACGGAAACCATCTTGAGGGCTGAAAAAATAGAATTAAAAAGTATAAAATCTCCCTTCAAGATATTCTAGACTTCACGGAATCCCAGGAACTTGCAAGAGTAATGAATGAGTTGGGGATCTGCTGGCACTGTTGGAGAAAGAAGGAGTCTGGGATCTCTTAGGCACTGCATGAGAAGGAAGGAGACTAAAAACACGAGGTTTGAAAGTCAGATGACCCATGAAAGGACAATGGAGACGCCAATGATACCCAGCAACACCATCCAAAGCAGAAGTCCAGAGACACTTAAGATCTCAACAATAAAGCAGACTTAAAACTCACCCACCATGACTCAGGGAACTGAGCAGAAAGAAAAGAGGGAGGAAAGATTGTAAGAGCCACGTGAGGGAGAATATCCAGAGACATTGCCCCCCTCAGCGACAACACACAAAGGAGGAAAGAAACAAAAACTGGCTACCTCAGGTGCAGTTCATAACCCCCTACCCGATGGCCTGATCCAATATGCTCACCAAGGAGGGCATCCAGTGGATTGGGGACAAGGAGGAGGGAAATGGAGGTATCACCACAAGATTTGTTCATACAATGTATCTAATTATTGACAATAAAGATGGTAAAAAAAAAAAAAGATGCGGTTTGGTTGTCTTCATCTGGCCACAAAGCTGCACCATCAGGTGTGCCTGAGAAGTCCTCACCGGCTCTCCTAAACACTGAGGAAACATGGCTGCTGGAGAGCTTCCATTTTTTTTCTAGCAGAAAAATTTTAAAATATTTTAAATTTTAAAAAATTTTAAATATTTTTTCTGCAGTTTTCTAAGACTTGAGAATGTATATCATACACAGAAATTCAGGCGACATGATTTGCTAATTTGTTATTAAATGATACATGAAAGAATGAGATAAAAATATCAGAAGTCATTGAGCAGTCCTAGAGGTTGGCTGTGTGTCTCCTTTAAGCTATCAATCACTGCCTACTGCACACCATTTTGATTTTCTTTATTTTTAATTTTCTTATAGTTCTAAAACTACAAACCACTTGAAATGGCAAAGACAGAACAGGGATCTCAGGTACCACTCACTCGTTTCCCTCTTGATATTAAAGTCACGATAACCTCATTGGAACTGTGTATATATTAAAATAGTAAGTCCCCTGCAGGAAACATTTTCTTAAAATACTCTAAATTGATATAACTTGGGCAAAGCTCAAGGATATTGTGAGGAGTGAAGCCATTATCAGGTTTATACAGCATGACAACCATATCAGATGACACAGAAAATTCCAATAAAGGGACTAAGTAACTGAAAGAAAAAAAAAGAAATAGGAATAGTTAAAGAACATATCAACAAATTAACTATTCATTAGAGAGGCACAAGGACAGATCCAACAGATACAGAAATGAGTCCCTAAACAGATCATTTGAAACTATATATTCTGAAGAACTAAAAGAAGCAAGAATGGAGAAAAATGAAGAGCTTGGGAAACCTATGATGCTGACCACCAGCATACACTAGTGTGGTGCCTCGAAGGAAAAGAGGGGGGTTACAGTGGCAAAACAATTGAACAATCAGTGTCCCCAAACTTCTATGTTTTCATTACAAACACTAATTTTCATATCCAAGAAGCTCTCTGAACTCCAAATAGAAGGGACACAGAGAATCCACCATAGACTCACTAGAAACTGTCAGAAGGAAAACTCAAGGAATATTGAATCATCAAACACATAAGATTAACAGCCATTTTTTTAAAATATATCAGCTTTGGAGTTGAGAAAGTAGGGCCCTCAGGTATCAGTGGATCCTTCTATCACTTCCTTCAGAAAATTAAGAGAGTTGAGTATTATACAAATGATTGCCTATTTCATAAAAATATGTTCAGTCAGTATGTAACACTAGCAAATCAAAATATTAAAAGCACTTTACTCAGGCTACTAGAAATGACAGTTAGTATTCTTCCTGCAGTGCTAAATGTTTTCCATGTTTTCTTTGAAAATATAGGCAACAATCCATGTTGCAAATACATCATAAAAGAGTAAACTTGAAATATAATATTGTGCAATTTCCAGATACTTTATATGAAATTTGAATATTTTATCTCAAGGCATAGAAAGAAGCTGTAAGATGAATTATTTCTAAACCATCAGCTCACTAGTTTCCTTTCATGTTTAAAAAACCGTTAAGGGAGTAATTTCCTAGTATGTCCTAAAGTCAAAATCACCACAATTACCTGTGCAGTTAAATGAGCTCCATACAGTTGGTCTTTTTGCCAAATACTGCGGTAATGTTCTGCTGGTGTCGATACATCAGGATTACCATTGTTCATCTGATAAACTAAGTGTTCAAATTTTGCTGAAAATTCCAGTGGTTCGATCCCATAGGTGAGATTTTCAAATTGCAGAAATCCCCTAATACTCAGAAAGGCAATGATTATAAAAATCCTGCAAACGGTTACGTCAATGTTGTCATTTGAAATGTGAAAAATAAGAAACACTAAAGAAAATGTTTTAGTCCATTTTATTTTCTCATTGGCTATTTTCAGGCTTCATTGCTAAAACCCATCACATCTGTCTGAATTTTGCAATTGTTTTGTGATGGAGTCTCACCTATGTCACCCAGGATGGCCTCACACTTTCAATCCTGTTGCCTTGGCTTAACAAGTGCTGCCATTGTAGCCTCGTGCCCCACACCCAGCACAAATCACCTTCTAAAGATGATTACTATGCCTGGACAGTAACTGCGTTCATTCAAGCTACACAGAGGTTCTGGAATAGGAAGACAGAATAGACGTACACCACGTATGTTTCAGGGAGTGAGAATAATTAGGAAAACAGAAAAAAATATGCTGAGGACTGAGAGGAAAGAGTCTGAGAATCAAGAAAGTGACAAGCAAAACTAGAAAGCTTAAAGAATCTGAAAGTCAACTCTGAGAAACATATAACAGCCTGCAACTTCAAGCTGGTTCTACAGCAGAGGGAGGGAAGCAACACAGCAAGCACAAGGAGCTGTAACACGCTCATGCACACATACGGCCCCAAAGCTCACAGGGACCAGCAGTCCTCCTGCAGGAGAAACCTAAGCTTCTTGTGAGCTTTAAATCCAGTATGGGGATGCGATCAAAACTCCTCCATGACAAGTTAACATTGGATAACAAATCTATTCTAACTTTTCCCATGACTAAGTACTATTTTCAGGGGCCAGCCATGTGCAGAAGGGGCCTGCCATTAGGGATTACACTACTCTGGGGACCAGAAAATAAAGAGCAAGGACAGTTCAGGGTCCCAGGGACAGTCTGCCACAGAGACTGGCTATAAGACAAACAAAAGTCAGTCATGGAGAGAGGTGGTCCTATCACTAATTAGTCAAACTACCAAAAGGTACCTAGAGATTCAGTGTAGTCTTTATCAAAACTTAAAACTAGAAAAAAAATCTTAAAATTCATATGGAAGCACAAAACATGCAGAACATCAAGCTGTCCTGATCACAAACAGCAATGTGGAAGGTATCGGAGTATCTGATTTCAAATTACACTACAGAGCCATAGTAACAAAATTTCATGCTATTAATAGACACATTGGCCAATGGAATAGGAAAGAGAATCAAGAAAAAAGCAAGCCCACATGTCTGCAGCCAACTGACTCTTGACAAAGGAGCTAAAATCATATGTTGGAGGACGGCAACCTTGTCCAGGAATGCTGCAGGGAACTGGACATGTACATGTAGAAAAATCAAAGTAGACACTTGTATCTCATCCTACACAAAAATCAACTACAAATGGGTCAAAGATCTTGGTGTAAGGCCTGAAACTTTGACAGTTCTAGAGGCACGTCAAGAGACAGGTATAGAGCGGGAAGATGACTCTGGACTGAAGTGCTTGACAGGAAACCATGAGGAACTGAGTCCAGATCCTTAGCAATCACGTAAAATGCCAGGTTGGGAGTGTTCACCTGTAACCCTAGCGCTAGGAGGTAGAGACATGGAATTCCTGTTGCTCACCACTAGTTAGTCCAGCTGAATGGTGAGTTCTAAATTTTTGAAATCCTATCTCAAAGAATGGGTAGAGAGCAGTTGAGGAAAACAGCATTGATCTCTGGCCTTCACAAGCACATGCATATGCACACACATCCTCACACACACATGTGTCTACACAGATCCAAACATGGGTGCATATGCACACATATACATGCAAAAACAATGATGTAGGCATAGTGAAGGAGTTTATGAAAAGGCCCCGAGTAGCTCAGGAAATAAAAACATGAATTAACAAATCTGAATGGCTGTTCCAAAAAATACATAAATGATAAGTGCTGGCAAAGATGTGGGGAAAGGAACCTTTATGTTGTTGATGGAAATGTAAATTTGTGCAGGTGCTATGGAGAACTGCAGGAAGGTTCCTCAAAACCTCCAGGCGGAACCAACCTGTGATCCAAATACTCCAATCCTGAAAACACATCCTGCATTAGTCAAGCTTCTGATAACTTAAAACTTAAGCAAAGGACAGATGTATTTTCCTCATGACTTCAGACATTCCAGCCATGATCACTTGGCTGGGTTGCCTCTGAGACTATGGGGGATGCAGGACATCGTGGTGGCAGAGGACACCTGCTCACCTCATGTCAGCCAGGAAGAAGACAGCAATAAATTTGTGGAAAAGTTACATTGAAATCTATTAATATATACAAATATATACAATTAGTATGCACTAATAGTTATCATAAAATATCAACAAAAGCCACGTCCTTCCAGAAATGAAAATATGGTTGTTGAAAATTCTAAGAAAGCTCTTGTGATTACTTAAGTGAAAAGGGAAAAAATAACAGCAAGCATCCATTTATAACTTTTTTCTCTACTCTTAATCCTTCTTCCTTGTATTTAACTTTTCATGTTTTCCAGCATTAGTGACAAAAATCGCTCATCTCGCTGGTTACCACTGGGAAGTCTTCTTAGCTATTTCACACTTGACACTTGGGTCACATTTCATGGGCCTATCATGCTTAATTAAGACCATTTTCCATAATTGAGATAATGAAGAAGAATGCTTTAAAGGGATGTTATGAAGTTTCCTTTTGTTGAACCATGTTTTCCTCTACAGGATCCTTGGACTATCTCCATTCAGAATGCCCTGGACTGACTTCATTTGAATAACAACTTAGATTCAGGTATCAACACTAATATAAGTAAAGCATGACCATCATAAAAGAAACTCGGGTTTGCATTTTACATTTTCCCAGACCTGTGTCTTCTTTTGAGTACTTCCTGCTTTCTTCAGTTATCAATATCCTCTAAGATGCTCTTACCTGAGGCCAGAACAGATACTGAGTGTCACTACAGAATCTGGAAACTCAGCAATATGTCCTCGATAATGGCAATGTGTCTGAAAAACAGGATGAACAGGTAAAGACACAAATCCTCTATGAACAAAAAATTATTGTCACATATTTCAGGAGACTCATGACACTAAAATATTTCCTAATCTGATCACAAATTACAGAGAATTATGAATGAAAATTCTAAGGAGAAATAATATTTCACAGCTCTCTCCACTGTGTGCCCAAGGTATTCTCTTGTTCTTCTCATTCACATGGACTACTCTGAGGATCACAATTTCTCAGGATAAAACAATGGAATTAAACTATCATCATGGGGCTAGGGTGTAGCTTAGTGGTACAGTGACATTTGTCTAGCATGTACAAACTCCTGGGTTTAGTGTCTAGGACCAGAAATCAAAGTCTACAGAGAGCAAAATATCCCAATTGTATTGTATGACCATTTTAACACAAAAGCATAAGATAATAAATGTCTAAGGCCTTTGACTCTTACCATAAAATACGAAGCCTCAGAATGAAAAGATCCAGTTTCATTATATGTATAAACCAAAAAATTCTGGGATAAGAATGAGCTAAAAGAAATCAATGAAAGACTTTAAGTTATTGAATTAATATACGCATTAATAAAATCAATGTTAAGTAACTGGTATTCATATAATTACATGGTTTATTTAGAATAATTTGGGTGTGGTATCATGAAACACTTAAAACTGCCCTGCGGACAAGGTCAGGTGAACTCCACACTGGGACTGACTGTGGGGTTGCAGTGTCAGGTATGGCTGCTGGCACCCATGTCTTCCTTCCAGAAACATCCTCGACACAATGGCCCCTCTTCTGAGTGCACTGGACAACAAAAAGAAATCCTCATCTTGTGACAGAGACACGTGTTACTAACATGTTATGTGACAATGGATAAGGCCTCCTTGGTGAGAAGACAAGCCACAAAGGACCAGGCATATGGATTTTCAGAAAAATGCTGTTCCAAGCAGAGTTGTAGGTAGGCTTAGAGGCCTTTGAAGACCAGGCCTCCTGTTTCCTTGGTATTACAAGAAAGGGAAGAAGCTTTTTCCTGGTTTTATTCCCAGCTCCAAGCCCCTGGTCTGGCACTCTCCCCTCTCTTGATTATGGGAAACACTCCTACCCACAGAAGTCTTTTTCTGTATTTTCAGTCTACTTTTATCCTCCAACTCTTTGCCACATTACTTAGTTCTCCTTTGGTTTGTGACAGGAACTCTAGAGCCTTATCACATCGAGGCCAACAGAGCCCATTGCTCTCAAAATCCCACATTAGGATGAAATGCAAGAATTTTGAGAAAGAAATGTCTGCAAATATGAGGAACAGCTATATGCACTGTGTCTCAGATTGTGTCACAGATGAGCCCCACAGAGAGTTGGACATGACAATAGCAGGACACCTGAGTTAGGTAAGGGGCAGTCATGAATTCAGCAGGAGTAACTTTCTCCAGCCATCATTATCTGGCTGACACAGCACTACATCAACGTGGCTGACGCAGTCATAGCACTACTTCAACATAGCTGACACAGACTGACAGTCACAACATTACTTCAACATGGCTGACACAGTGCTGACAGTCACAGCGCTATGTCAACATGGCTGACACAGACTGACAGTCACAGTGTAGGTCAATATGGCTGACATAGACTGACGGCCACACAACTGCATGTACAAGCCTGAGATTTCTGAATTTGTCTTTAGGCAAACATTATATTATATGGCTGCTTCAAAAAAAACATGTACTCAACACATCATAAACAGCATGTAAACACTACTTTAATTTTCCAACAATAACTAGTTGATGGGAACTACATTCGGACTCAGACATATATATAACTTATCATATTTGGGGTCAGAGACATAATTAAGATTTCCAAATATATACATTATTTTTAATTTAAAAATACCAACCTGAAAAATTAAACTTTAAGACCTAATATTTAAGAGTTAATCAATTCAAAATTGAAAAGTGGATTGATCAAACAAATCTAGGGGCTGGAGATGTGACTCCGTAGAGAACCATGCTTGACCAGCATGGAAACGCTATGGATCCCCTCTCCAGGACCAGGTGTGGTGGTACATGGGACCAAAAGTTCAAGGTTGTCACTGACAGTATAGCAAGTTTGAGGGCAGCCTGGGTTTCCTGGGTTTCATTTGCCTCAAAATGAAAAAGAAAGAAAGAAAAAGGACGGAAGGAAGGAAGGAAGGAAACAAAGAAAAAGAGAGAAACAAAAAGAAAGAGAAAGACCTACATCACACTGCACTAGTACTATAATAAACTTTAAAAGAGTGAAACTTAAGGATAAAGAGTTCCCTTTTTATAAAGGGAAAATATGTCTTACTGTTTTCTTAGATGCAGGGTATATGGTTTCCCATCAATCGTAATGATGTATGTCACCTAAAATAGAGCAAAGCAATAACTATGACTCAGCAAATCAGAAGTATGCAAATTAAAACCATATTTTCACCTGTTAATACAGATTAGTCAGGACATTAAAAGTCAACATATTCTTTAGAATTGACTATAGTAGTCAATAAGAATTTAGAATCAATTTTGGAATAATGTGATCAATTAATTTAAAGTATTAGGATGTTATTTAAATGTATTAAAATGTAATTTTAGCATTTTTATGACTCAATTCAAGAAACACATTAATTTTCTTACATGTATGTGTGTGTGCATCTACGTAGTAATAGGTTTGATGTGTATGTGTGTGGTATGTGCAAGTGTGTGTGCAGATGCGGTGCCCTGTGGGTGTTCAGAAGTCAGAGGAGAGCATTGGGTGCTCCTCCAATGATCACCCCCTTGTTTCCTTGGGTCCAAGTCTCTTCACTGATTCCTGGTATTTGGTGGTTTGGGGAGCCTCAGTGATTTTCTGGTCTCTACTCCCACTGAGACTGGGGAACAGACATGTGTGACCATACCCATGTATTTGCATGGGTTCTGGGAATTGAAATCAACAGTCTTAAGCCCCCTCTAACCCTTATGCTTGCCCAGGAAGTTCATTTAACCACAGAGTCATCTCTCCAGCCTAAGAAAAACATAAATTTTATTAAAAATAAATGTGAGGGCTGGAGAGATGGCTCAGAGATTAAGGCACTTGTCTCCAGTGCCTAAGGCCCCGGGTTCAATTCCCCAGGACCCACATAAGCCAACCCACAAGGTGGTGGCCCTGCTCTCTCTCTCTCTCTCTCTCTCTCTCTCTCTCTCTCTCTCTCTCTCTCCTCTATCTCTGCTTGAAAATGAATAAATAAAATATTTAAAAAATAAACATGATATGACTGAAAGCTTGTGTTATTCACCAAATATAATGACCCAATAAACCCCTTATAAATATTTCACATATGTACACTCAGGTACATTTATCAACTCTCAACTTGTAAATATATGAGGGAAAAAGAAAACATAGTCAAAAATGCTGGGCTATTGCAATATTTGGATAGTTTACCATGTCTGTGTAATCTGCAAAGCATTATGCTCAAGCAAGCAGAACTTCAGGAAGAATACCGCGCAACTCAACAGCTCTATCAATCATTTGCATATTATCTATCTATCCACTATGTCATCTGACAAAAGAATACCTATTCTTCTTGATAGAATATTTGAGCAAAATAAACTACATTCTGACAATAACACACACCTTGGCAACTTAAGAACAATACAAATTGGCTGGAGAGAAAGCTCAGTGATTACGGTGCTTGCCCAAAAAGCCTAATGACCCAGGTTTTATTCCTCAGCACTGACATAACCCCAGATGCACAAAGGGGCACATGCATTTGTAGTTGGTTTGCAGGAGCTGGAGGCCTTGGCAAACCCATTCTCTCTTTTCCCCTTCTCTTTCTCTCTGTCTCACTCTGCTTGCAAATAAATAAATAAATAAAATATTTAAAAAGAATAATATAAATCACATAATAGATGTTCTTAGATCATAATGAAATGAGGTTATAAATCATTAGAAAAGGATAACTGAAAATCCCAAAATAATTCATGACACCCCAGTAATACCTGGGTCAAATACATGAGAACATAAAGTATATTTGTAACAGAGTTTGAGGAGATGGTTCAGCAGTTAAAGGTGTTTGCTTGCAAAGCTTGCTGGCCTAGGGTTTGATTCCTCAGTACCCATGTAAAGTCAGGTGCACAAAGCAGTGGAAGCATCTGGAGTTCGTTTGCACTGGCAAGAGCCCCTAGCACACCCATTCTCCCCTCTCAGATACACACACACACACACACACACACACACACACACACACACACACACACACGTACCTGTAACTAACAGTTACAAGTAACATAAAATCAAGTTACATAAAAATGCAACTCTCAAAACCTGTGGAGTGTGAGGAAAGCAGTGCCTGCAAGGATGTATATGATCCTGAGTATACATGAAATGCTTTGCTCTCCTTAGGGAAGAAAAACATCTAAATAATATAAGCTTCCATTTAAGGAAACTGGAAAAAGAAGATCACATTAAGTAAAGAGAAAAAGAACAACTTGAAAATATATCAGATATCAATAAGACTGAAAGCAAGAGTTACTAAAAGTAAACAAATCCTAAAGCTGAGTCTTTAAAAGTGATAAGCCCTTATCCAGGCTGGTTAGGGAAAAAAAATGAGAGAAGATATATTATCTCCAAGATGAAAAAGACAGATATCATGGGTAAAGAAAGGACAACATAGGAGTACTATAAAGAATCCTCCCCATAAGGAAATGATACATTTTTGAGAAAATAAATATATTTAAACAGGTGAAACATTATGTAATATATACATGTCATGGCAGCAAGAGGGTAATGAGTTGAAAGCCAGCTTGAGCCATTCAGCATGCCTCTAACTCAAAAATAACAAGTGAAAAATGAAAGAAACTGAGAATATAGATCAGTAGTAGGATGATCATCTATCATCCCCCAAGGCCTCGGTTCAATCCCACCTACTGCAAATAATTAAGTACATAAATATATGGTGCCCTCATTCCTGCCAGGCCACTCTGGCTTGTTTCTCTTGGTAAACATTTGCACAATATGCACGTTCCTTCTCCCAAGTCCCACTTGCTCTTTTCCTGGCAGCACAAACATACAGGGGTTAGACTCAGGCAATGAGGCCCAATTGGTGCTGGGATACTGAAGGGCAGGAATGCCGGCCCAGCTGAAAAACCCCACTGCAGCTGATGCCTGGCAATCCCATCACAGCTCTATCCATCCCTACCTCTTAAGAAAGTGAACCTCAAGCCAGCAGAGGAATCATGGTCCAACAGCTGAACACACATATTATACTGCTCTTAGAGAGCCAGAGACCAAATAAGTTTGCCAACCACTGGAAACCCAAACCTCAGGCTCAGCCAATGAGCTATATTTCCCTTGGAGCAGTGTAGCTCTGGGGAAGAGGACTACCTCAGCAGAAAATCTGAATCTCCAAACACGTGAGCTTCCATGACACTATATTCCGATATTGTAGGGGCATCAGGAGGGTGCTCATGTCTCTAGATCTGCACTCTTCAGAGCCAGAGCTGTGAGGTCATCCTCTTTCCCAGCGAGTACAGCCATGGCAAAATGCTTGTTGGAGACCAAGACACAGCTGTTCCCTGGGATTCTCTCTACTTGCTGTCACTATAGGGAACCTCACAGAGCCTGGGTCCCTGATGTGTCTGACCATCTTGGGTTTAAGGATCAACATTACATAGCATCCTATTCTTGGTGCCAAGTTACCACTGTGGTTTCTTGTCCCTGCTCCAAAGTAAGAAACTCTTACCAAGACTAGGAAAAAAAGAAGGATATTCTAATAAAATTGTGGCTGATGGTATAGCTGACTGATAGAGCACATAGAAGCTCTGGGTCAGATCCCTAACACTGCAAAATAAACAACAAAAGCTTATATTATAAATAAAATCAGAAATGAAATGGAAGATAGTGCAACTGTAACCACAGAAATACACATCACTGTAGATTATTGTGAACAATATGTAACAATTATAGCCTATAAAAATTCAAAATTCCTTTATGTATGTACCCTACTGAGATTAAATTTTAAGGAAATAAAATATCTGAACAGAGCAAAATAAGTATAAAGATATTGTATCAGTAATAAAAAGTATCTGTATCAGTCAGACTTTCCATCATTGTGACAAATAGTTGAAAAAACTTAAAGGAAAGAATTATTTATCTTGGCTCATGATTTCAAAGGATTTAGTCCAGGTTACTTGGCTTCCTAATGCTAGGCTTAGTTCAAGGCATAACAGCATAGCAGTGTGCAGAGGCTGCTTGTCTCAGAGAATATAGGAAGGAGAAGGAGAGGACATGACCAAGACCCAGGTATAACCTTACAAAGCAAATCTTCAGTGTTCTACTTTTCCTGACTAGGTCCTCCCCCTAAAGTGTTCAGCATCACCCCAGATATAGCTATGAACCTGTGGTTTAATGCAAGAGCCAGTGGGGAATGTTCATGTTAAAACCACCATGACTTCCCATCAAAGAAAATTCTCAGATCTGATGCTCAAACATTGCATCCTACTAATCATTTATAGAACAGCACCAGTTCTCTTTAAATTTTACCAAAAATTGAAGAGGGGAGAATTTTTCCAAATATATTCTAGAGGTGAACATTAGAGAATTACTCTGATACTCAAATCAGAGAAGAACATAATGAGAGAAAGAGAAGACACTAGAGAGAGAAATTGCAGCCAAAATCACTTGATAAAGATAGATGCAAAGTTCCTGAAGAACATTCTAGCAGACCATACCCAAACCACACATTAAAAAGAGTATTCATCTCAGTGATGTAAGCATGATTCAAAAGACTGAAATCAATAAATGTGATAAACCACATAAAAGAATTATTGATCAAAATGCATCATTAATAGATATAGAAAAGGTATATGACAAAATTCAGCATCTCTTCACAATAAAAACAAATCTCATAAATGGGTAATATGGAAAACCAAGGGAATATGCCTCCTCCAAGAACTAGCAATCCCCAATAAAGGCCTCCTATGAAAGCATTCAGAACAAACTCCAAAGAGCACACACAAAAAAAGGATTGTAAATAAGTACAAAGTACTGAAAAAGGACATGGATAAATACCTGAATGAAATCCAAGAAGAGCACAAATAAACAACAAAATGAATTTTAAAAGGATGAGAATAAACACCTGAATTAATTCCAACAGAAGACAAACACTAAATTAAATGACCTCAAACCATGATATGAAAATGGATTCACCAAAGAAAATGACGGAAGGAAAACCAAACTGAAATGGTATTGCAAATGTGAAATTCAGTAAGTCCAATCAAAAGCCCCATGGAAAACTTCAGAGATAGAGTGGAGCAAATGGAGGATACAATATCCAGGCTTGAAGATAAGGTACAAGAAAAAAAGGCAGTTAGTCAAGGTACAAAAGTTCAAAACAATGTATGAACAGAACATGAAAAATATTTGGGATACCATGAAAAAAACAAAATTTACAAACTATTGGAACAGAGAGAGAACTTCAGATAAAAGGCATAGAAAATATTTTCAATAAAATTATAGAAGAAAATTTCACAAATCTAGGGAAAGAGATACTCATCTGGGAATAAGAGGCATACATATCACTAAATAGACAGAACCAGAAAAGAAACTGCCTTCATTATATTAACACAAAATACAAATAACAAATATTATAAACACAAAATACAAATAAAGAAAGGGTCTTGGAAGTCACACAAGAGAAATATCAAGTCACATATATAGTCAGGCCCATCAGAATAACAGCTGATTATTTTCAACAGAAACTCTAAAGGACAAGAGGATCTTGGAATTATATATTTTAAGTATTGAAAGACCACAGCTGCCAACCCAAAGTACTATACTGAACAAAATTATCTCTTATAATATAAGGAGAAAAAAAATTCCAGGGTAAAACAAGCAATAGGAATTTATTACCACGAAGCCAGTTCCAAGAAAGATACTACTAGATGGAATACTTCATCAAAGAAAAGAATAAACACCTTCAGGAGGCTACTGGGGTGTAGGGATAATAATCAATGCTAGAACAGTTGTTAAGCAAATGAAAAAAAACCAACCACAAAGATCAATGATTATAGCAAAGATTATCTCATACTTTTCAATCGTAACACTGAATATTAATGGTCTCACAAAACAAACTTCATCATAAAATAGGATTAATCTTTTTGCTGTCTTCAAGAAACCCATCTCATCACCAAAGATAAGCATTACCATAGGATGAAAGACTAGAAAAGGGATTCCAAGCAAATAGAACCACAAAACAAGCAGGTGTTGCTATATCTGGCAAACAGACTTTAAATCAAAATAAAAGATAAAAAAGAAAAGATAAAAAAGTTCACTTCATACTGATTAAGGGAACAGCCCACCAAGAGAACACTGCATTTTTAAACATATACACTATGGTAGTTTGAATGTATGTCTCCCATAGATAGACTCAGGTGTTATATTAAAGCTTGTCTCTAGCTGACTGTTTGGAGGAGGAGTCACTGTGGGCAGATTCTGGGGTCCAGTCCTAAAGGTGTGTTTGGGAGTGGATGCGAATTCCAGCCAAAACGTATACAGAGCAGTCTGAGCTCTGCCTAGGTCCCCGCTGCTTGCTGCAGGTTTTGTGTTTGCTGATTTGTTGGCGTTTGCTAGCAAGTGGTGGTTTCTTTCTATTTGGATGTAGGGAAGCAGGTTCTTCTGCCATTTGATGGTTCTGTAAACTTGAAATGAGTCCCTTCCTCCCCTAATCTGTGCCTGGTTTGGATGTTCCTCCCAGCAACACAAAGCTGACTTATAACATATAGCAACCACAGATGTACTTAATTTCATAAAACAAATTCTATTAGCTATAAAGTCATAGATAAATCCCAACACATATATACATACATATACCCCATTATCACCAATAAATAGGTCATCTGGGAAAAATAAGCAAAGAAACTTGGGAGTTAAATGGAATCATAGGTCAAAGGAACCTAAGAGATATTTAGAACATTTAGCACAAACACTACATAATTCAAATTTTTATCAGCAGTCCATGGAACTTACTGTAAAATAGATCATATGTTAGATCACTGAGAAAGTCTCCACAAATTTAGGAAAATAGAATAGCACTTTGTATTTTGCTTTACCACCATCCACTAAAGCTAGGAATCCATAAGAAAACTGCATAAAACACACAAACTCGTAGAGATTAAATAGCAAGGTTTTGTTAATGGCCCGTAAAAAATGGAGAAAATAGTTTTGAGTAAAATTAACACATTTAAAATTAGACTAATGTCAGACTTAGAGTTAATAGCCAAACAAAGAGAGAAAAGGAGACAGGAAAATGAATGTGTCATATTTGCCTGACTCATAATGAAACCACAAAATACAAATTCTTTTTATAATATAACATATTTTAGAGACTACAAAATAGAAAGATCAAGATTCCTACCAAGGTAATAAAAACAACCTTCAAGCTTTAAGTATAGAACAATCCTCATCACTGACCTTCCTTTCTGAGGCCTCTCTTTCACTGGAGCCCATCTTCCGAGGCACTGTAACCTGCAGGCACATACCCTCAGCATCTGCAGTAAGGGGATTGTTCTTTTTCTGCTTTCAGTTTGTCATTTTATCCAGCTCCCCCTCCCCTGCCATCTACAGTTGTCTCATTGCAGCTTGGGGTCCAACAGGGTCGTTATGCTCCTCTATAGCCCACTTCCTCCTTGCACAGCTGTTTTCTCTTTTTTAAAAATTATTTATTGTTAATAATTGGAAACACTGTACGAATAAGTCTTGTGATGGTACCCCCATTTCCTTCTCCCTGCCCTCAACCTGCGGTGGGCCCTCTTCAGTGGGATTGCTGGAATGGTCTATGGGATGGGGGGCTATGAATTGTACAAGCAGCAGCCAGGTTGTGTGTGTGTGTGTGTGTGTGTGTTGTTTTTGTTGTTGAGGGGGGCAATATCTCTGGCTAATGGCCAAATTAAAGATCATTAGGCTGCAGTTAGGGTTCTGCAGTTGCTGGACTCATCCCACCCCCTTCAGAGTCAGGCCGAGCCAGTGTTCCCCGGAGCTCAGGGGTGAAACCCACATCTGCATCTTCCATCTCCAGGTAAGGGGGTCGGGGTTTCCAACGCTGGGTGAAGGCACCAATGCCAAGCAAATGCCACTGCGTGGGGGTGGGTGGGGGTGGGTGGGGGTTCACCTGGCCGGCCTGTTTGGGGGAAGGGAAAGGTGGTGTGCAGGGGCCGATCAGCGGAGTCCAGAAGCTGGGGAAGTGCCCTGTGTTCCTGGAGACTTGCATGAACGTACCCAGGCGAGCGAGCAGCAGGGCCAGCATGGCGAGGAGGACGAGGAGGTCCATGCTGGGTGAGCAGCGCACCGCACCGCCCAGGTAGGGACCGTTGGGCGCGCAGGGCTCGCGGGCCGGTCTCCAGGGCCTTCCACCCGCAGGGCTTACACCTCCAGTCAGATGTGACATTTGACAAAGCGCACAAGAGGCATGCTTCGCTTGCCTTAGTATTTTTTTAAAATATTTTTATTTATTTATTTGCCAGGGGAGAGAGGAGAGAGAGAGAGAGAGAGAGAGAGAGAGAGAGAGAGAGAGAGAGAGAGAGAGAGAGAGAGAGAGAGAGAGAGAATGGGCATGCCAGGGCCTCCAGCCACTGCAAACAAACTCCAGACGACCCATGAAGGAGGTTATCCAGCGGATTGGGGAGGGGAGGGCAGCAGGGAATTGGGGATAACAATTCATTGTTTGCCCAGTAAATATTGTAACTCATTGTGGACAATAAAAAAAGAAATCTAATGAGGAAAGCAATTTAAAAACATTTCTTTGATAAAAAATTAGAAGAGTCCATTTTTTTGCCTTTGTAATTTTCTTTCTCTCCACCACAGTTTTCTGGCAGGTTTTCTTTATTGCGGTGGAAGGAGACACCACTGTTACCATTAAAGGATCTCCTGAGCCCTGGTGTCCCTCCTTGACACACAGCCAGAGCTGGGAGAGGCCAGCAGACAGTGCTGTTCTGTCCACCTTCCTACACCACTTTGCAGAGGCAAGAAAAGGGAAACTGTGTTTTGGGAAGGGTGGCTCACCCTGTGCTCTTGGGAGCTGTGGAGAAGGGAAGGAAAAGCCACAACCCGTGCAGGGATGCAAACCTACCTCACATCCCAGTAGTAACCCCTGCTCAGGGCTGAAACTGGAGCCTGCCAGGGAATGCACGGTTGGTTTTCAAAAATCAACACCATGTTCTATAGCCATTACCGCTCCACGTTTCTTTATCCTCAGTCTTCACTTTCAGCCCTAAACAACCCGAAAACTAATTCTTATCTCTAGAGATGCCCTTATCCTGGATTTTCCATACAAATGACGTGTGGTCTTTCTGATTAGCTTTTTAGCATGATGGCTTTAGGCCTAATCCAGTTTACAGCAGTATCCATGGCCCATGCTCTGTTATGGCCTAATGGCATTCCGTCGGGTAGATGCTCATGCCCATCCTTGGGCCTCTGGCATGAGCTGAGCTTCCGTCTATCTCTGTTCCAGGAGCATCTTTGATTTTGGTGGAAACTCCATGGGTCCTCATCAACTCCAGGTTGCTAGGTGGTCTCCTTAATGCTCAGAGTGGTGCAGAGCTGCAATGTCAAGTCAACGTCAGAGAAGTGCAAACAAGTCTCCTAGCCCAGACCACAGAAACAGCTCCACCCAAGTCTGGATGGGGGAGCCAGTGGATTACCAGAGCAGGCTAGGAAATGATTAGTCCGGATAGGTGAAGCCTCACAGCCCCCAGGCAGTGGAACAGAACTATCCTATCCTCCCGTAATTTCCCGTGAAAGAGGGCCCTGTGAGTCTTGTAACTTTCTGAAATTTTAACCGAGCTTCCTGAGCATGGTAGGTTTTTATAGCTTCCTCAGGTATGAGTGCCTCCCTCTACCCTCAGAGGAATGTTTCAATTCAGAGAAAAATAGTCAATACAACCAAGAGACAAAGAAATACCTTAGGTCTTAGTTTATTGGAGAGCTCAGAAAAACCAGCTGTGTCTGTGATCAAGAACTCTATCAGGAAACTCCTTCAAACGAGAAAGCAGGCTGGTGGCTGGTCTGGAACATGGAGAAGCTGGCTGTACCCACCAGGGCTTCCTCTCAGTATTCTAAGCATGGGACAGATACAGAAGCCACTGGAGAGGACAGTGGTGGCTTAGCTTGTGACCATGGACACCTGTGTGGGTAGTTGTATCAACAGAACCTTTCAGCTTACACTGTTACATTCCCCCTGCCTCAAGAGGCAGCTCTGTTTTTCCTACCAGGGGGCCAGGGCAAGCATAAGAACTCACAGACACAAGCTGTGTTCTTTCAGCCGCAGGGTTTATTTTTCAGTTTATGAAATCGAAAACCATAAGCCACAACAAATGATGACAAAGGTTTGTTTTTCATTCTTGAATCAGCTCACTTGACAGCGAGTTTCCTGATGACATCCTTCTTCTATTGTGACTCTGGTACTGAACGATTACTGTTATAAAGAAATACAGACAAGTCGAAATGCTGCATCCATGTCGTTATTACTGAAAGTAACTCAAAGTAGCAATTAATTAAAATCATTAAATGAACATAAAACAGCCTGTGATCTAGGGAGTTTGTAAAGCAGGGTTTTTTTTTCCAATGAAAAATTTAAATGGCCACATGAACGATTTGTTTCATTTACAGTTTCTAAACCTTATATGAATAAAAGGAAATCCTCAATAGGAAAAGGGAAGAGCAGGATTATGGGAGATACGCCGGCTTGCTCTCTGTAGAGAACTAGCATGTCAGAAGCCCTCTGTCTCCCCAGCAGTTTCACACAGCGACAAAAGTCACTCACTCCCCTCCGAATCATCACCTAAACGCCAAATCGAGTCTCACTATAAGTCCACCATATGTCGTTGAAAAGGATCTAGTTTGCAGTACCCATTCATCCTGACAAAAATTTTAAGGTTTTTATAGTTTTTTATTTTATTTCTATCCAGACCCTCAAACACTTAGGTAGCTGCGCTCCAGTCCATTTTGCCTGTCAATTCTCTCAAAAGGTTTTCTTTTCCAGGCACCCAGTCCTGCTCTTCCCACACCTTTCCTGTGTGATCATTGTTCCCTTGAGACCCAATTCCTTTTCTTCTACTTTATCCCAGAGAAACTTAGGAAATAAAAACCACATCGGGTCACAACCTCCTCATACATTCCTATTGGTCCATAAGGCAGTTAACCCTTTCTTGTTGGACAGTATGTACTTGTCCTGGACCATGATTTGCTCTGAAGATTATTTTTCATTATTAACCAACTTAAAATGAACATTTAAATGTATAAAAGAGAACAAACTTTGGAACCAAAGAGGGCCTTTGAATTTGTTCCACTTATTCAGGACTAGTAGGTAAAATATCACTAATAGTCTATATATGAATTAAAAATTTGCTTAGTATATATGATACTTTACTTATCTCATTTTATAGAAAAGAGTTATCTTTCTACCCTGCAGGAATAAGTACTTACTGAAATTCTGTACACCTACTATGGTGGTTTGATTCAGGTGTCCCCTGTTTAAGTGTTCTGAATGCTCAATCCCCAGCGGATGGAAATTTTGGATTTAGAGCCTTGCTGGAAGTTTGTTGTTGGGGGCGGGCTTATGGGTGCTATAGCTGCTTCCCCTGCCAGTGTTTGGCACACTCTCTTGTTGCCATTGTCCATCTGCTATTGGCCAGGAGGTGATGTCCACCCTCTACACATGTCATTGTTTACCCTGCCATCGGGGAGCTTCCCTCGAGTCTATAAGCTAAAATAAACCCTTTCCTCCCATGCTGCCTTTTGGTTGGTTTTTTTCTGCCAGCAATAGGAAATCTGACTGCAACACATAAGGAATTATTTAAAATCCTTACATCCATTTGTTCATTTCTAGAATAAAGGCAACAGTACACATGGAGTTTTAGAAGAAATATATGTAAAGTGGCGGAAGGCAGGAAGGAACCATCTCTTATAAATTTGCAAACTAGATCCTTACCTGAGGAAGCAGAAAGTATAATTGTTTATAAATATTTTAAGAAACTATTGAAAATACTTAAGTCATTTCTGATAAATGTTACATTGGGCTTACAATGATTCATTAAATATTTCCAAACTAATATAAAACAATATTAATAGTAAATACTTTGTCTTAGTTAAGATTATGAAACTTAAAAAGTAGAGGCGTCTGGATGAGAGAGTAGGAGAGCATAGTTTTCTCATAATGAAGAATTTTTGTTCATACTGATGCCTTCAGTCACCTTGAGCTCTGTGATGGGATGCTGTCATTGTTGCTGTCCTCTGACACAGTTCTGTGTAAAAGAGACACCGACACCGTTGTTCTTAAGGTTGTTAAATCATAGTGTAATCTTGAAAAAACCGACAAAAAGCTAGATTTCTGCTAAATGATCAGTTACTGTGTGCAGATGCTGTCTTTGTGCATGATATGTGATACCATTAGCTTACATCCCAACTTTTGGCCAAAGGTGTACTTTTTCTATATAAGAAAGCACCTTTAAACACTGAGCAATCTCCCCTGCCCTTTTATTTTTTCAAAAATGGACGTTTATTGTAGGAATATATTGCATGTTGATCATATTCCCACTGGGTTATACTACAATCTTCCCTGTCCCCTATCCCCCCTCCATTCCACTGAGGGCCTTTCTAGGTTGGTTATTGGTATTTATTGTGGGGTCAGTAAAACACTTTTGAATAAAATTTCAAACTGAAAATCCACTCATAATTTTCTCCGTTTTTGCACACATGGAAGATATTAACATGTCTATCATGTACTTCTTCACATTTACACATATATCTTCAAATTCTTAAACAACCCTCTCTATGTAATGTTTCTATCACATAACTATGTAAATAGCTAATCATTTAGCAAATAAATTTACTTTCATTAATGAGGACTGTCAACTACATGAGCAGCATGTTGTGGTGTGTAATCTATTGCTCTCCTCTGAAGGACCACCTCAGCATGTGGTTCCCATTGGTAGCGCTGGCTGGTGGTGTCCAAGTTCTTCCTGACACTCGGGTCTGAATACTCAACTCAGAGTCCTCCATCCAAGGAGAACACTGGCTAAATTTAGGCATTTTTGCACCCCTACTTCCTTCTACTTCTAGAGAACATGACCTAAAAGGGAAGATAGATTGTTGACATTCAGCATATGGAAGGGTGGGCACAGATGTGCTGGGCAGAGCAGTCATTACAGATGGAGTAGACCCACACAGGAAGGTGGCGTGTCCATCACAGAATGACTAGCTCCTCACATTGGGCTCATGACCAAACTTCTGTGCCTTGCCTCTGCTTCATATCTTCCTTCCCTTGCAGCCCTGAAATTTCCTAGAGTTGCAAAACTGAAGCAGTCATATGAATTTTTCACTTGGAAACCAATGATTTGTCAATGTGATGTTTCTCCCCTAAATCAGGTCTGGTAACCATTCAGATTTGTCTGAACAAAGACCTGCTGGTTGTCACTTCATAGATGTGAATGTATTCCAATTTGATTGATTATTCTGGAAATATTTACATACATCATTGAGAACATTACCCTGAATTTAACTAGCTGCAGCTACCCCTTTCATGAATATGAACTACTTTGAGTAATACAGGTATTTTTAGAAATTGTTCATTATTATTTTCTGTCCATTAGCCTAAGGGAGAAATAAGGAACAATTTTCCTGTAGGATCAGACTACAAGACCCTCTTATTTGCTCTCATTTCAGCATTCTTGTTGCATGAAATACTCACTGAGCAAATTGTGGCTGGCACTGGAGTTTTGTTCAAGACAAAAACTGCAGAATAACTTAATTACAATCTAAAATGCATGCGGAATGCTAATTATATGGCCAATGTGGTGCAGTCGGTATTTATCCTCATTCTGTACTCATATTTATTTTTTTACAGTCTTCATATTCTATTCACAGCTTTTTCTTCTCTACCCTGTATTTATTGACCTCAAGGGAAGAAGTGGATTTCACTATGAAGAACATGAGGTTGCTGGGAAGCCAACAGAATCTTTTAAAATAATAATAGCCCACATCATTTTCCACATGAAAGGTACTGAGGGTCTACTGACTAGTGTCCATTGTTTGTGGCCTGTGGGGACATGAAGGATGCTTACTAGAAACAAGCTGTGATGTGTTCTGAGACTTTTTACTCAATAGTTTTAGCAACTTAGCCCAATTAATCATCTATCCAAGAAGCCCAACTTACACTATTCTTAACTATAGTCAAACACTTCCCAAGGTATCTTTGTAATATTAAATGTAAAGGAAACGCATTTACCTACCCTCCACTCACACTTTCTTCTCCTTGTGGAAATTCCCTTGACATGTTCAATTTGATCACAGCAAGGACAAGTATAATGAGGAACGGCAGAAAGCCATAGAGAGTGAACAGAAGTCCCTTTTTAAAACGAGTTGCACGCTTTTGTTTCATAGTCAAGGGCACGCTTCTATCTGAAAACATAAGAATACCTGTTAATTCTTCAGAAAACATGATCAAATCAGGAGTATTGGTTAGGAAGTTAGAATTCAGTTTAGTGAGAGGAGACATGGGAAGAGATTAGCAAAAATGACAGCAGGCACATAAGTGGAGGAAAAAAAACACCCAGGGGTGAGAAATGTCTAGAGGGAATAAGGGGAAGGGAAAGAGGGGAAGGCAGTCACAAAGCTAAAGATGGCAGGAATTAGTACTATAGAAACCTACTTCTTCATTAGAAATATGTAAGGTCTTATCTATATGGGTTTGATTACAAAAACTAATTAAGTGTGCTCTAACTAAATAAAAAAACTATGATAAAATTATACTGGTGACTTGAATTGCAAAAATTTTGAATTTAGATAGTACAACTGAATTTTGAGTTAAATAGTACAGTTGACTAATAAACGAATTTTAAAATGTTTGCCAATTTTTGTGCCCCTGACCAAAGGTGTAATATATAATTATGTCTCCTCAATACATACCTCCTATCATTAATAAGAAACAAGAATTTATAAAATTCTGACCATGTATATTAATACAGTTGAAAAAATTTAGATGTTACCTCTTTATGTATACTTGTTCTTTACTTACATATTCAGTTTATCATAATTCCTTCCACTGACTGACAAATAGAACCCATTGACTTTGTCATCTAGTAGTGGGTTTTTCAATTTATAAAAATCAAACCTAAAGAACTACTTTTGAAAAGGTTTTGAAAAGTTATTATGATATTCTTATTCAAAACCTATGATTGTTAAATTCTGTTGTCAACTGGATTCGGTCAGGAATCAAGTAACTGACATGCCCCTTGAACTGTGCGGGAATTTCCAAGAGGGATTAATCGAGAGAGGATGCCCTTCCTCCAGAGAGGGTGTTAAGTGAGTACAGGGTATTCTGCCTGGCTGCCCTTGCTGCTCACTGATAAATGCATCTACCCTGATGCTGCATCCTTCAAAGTTATTGTATAAAGGAATCCATGAGGTCACAAGAAAGAATTAAACTATAATAAAACGTTGAAATAGAACAAGAATTAGAAAAATATAAAATATGATAAGAATGAATGTATAACTTTCAGTAATAACTCTGAATGTTAATGGCATCAGTTCTCCAACCAAAAGAAAAAGTCAAGATTAGATTAAAAAGCATGACCCATGATTGTTGTCTACAGGAAATGCACCTAACTAGCAAAGACCAACACTGTCTAAGTGTAGATGGATGGGTGAGATGATAAAAGGATGCATGTAAGAAAGGAAGAAATCAAACTATCCCTATTTGTAAATGATATGATCATTTAAATAAGAAAGTCTATAGATTACACCAGAATGTTCTTTGAATACAGAAGCATTTTCAGCAAAGTAATAAGATACAGAATCTATGCACAATAATCTATAGCCTTCCTATATGCCAACATGCTGAAAAATAAATCAGAAAAATAATCCCTTTAACAGTGGCTCCAAAAAAAATCTTCAGAAAAACTTAACCAATGAAGTAAGAGTTCAACAATGAAAACATTAAAGCATTAAAAAGAAAAAAATTGCAGAAAACAGTAAAATAGGAAAGAACTTCCATGTGCCTAAATCAGCAGAAGTAATATTATGCAAATGGCCATATAACCAAAAGAAATCTACAGATATGGAATCTCCAATGAGATTTTAATGGCATTCTTCACAGAAATTGAAAAAACAACCTTAAACATCAAATGGAAGCACATGTGCAAGCGTGCACACACACACACACACACACACACACACACACACACACACACACACACACACTCACACTCATACTCACAAACCCCGAGTTAGACAAAACATTTACGAACACAAAGAACAGTGCTGGAGGCATTACTATATCTGATTCCAATTATACTATAGTGGAATAGTAACAGAATTATTTATTACTAGCACAAAATCAAACATATGTACATATGTACCATAAAGAACACCAAAACAATCCCACACAGCCCCAGAAACCTAGGGTTTTTTTTAAACAAAGATGCCAAAAACATACATTGGAGAAATGACTTTATCTTCAAGAAATGGTGTGGGAAATCTCGATTTCCATGCATAGAAGAAAGAAACTAGATGTCTATATCTTACTTTAGAAGAAACAATTCAAAATGTCTCAAAGAGATTAATCTAAGACTTGATCCCCTGAAACTGTTAAAGAAAAATATATAGAGAAAATATTTTAAGACATGGATATAGGCAAGGACTTTCTAAGACAAACTCCAATAGCTCAGAAAATTACAAAAAGAATTAACTAGTGGGATTATATAAAATTTAAAAGTTTCGGGGGACTTCCAGGTAAGATGGCTGACTAGCAGACACGCCATACACCTCGGGAAATAAGGGCCAGGGTTTTCAGCAGGGATCCAGATCGTGGACAAAAGCTGCACCCATGCCGCTGAATTCCAGGCACCTCCAAGCACAGGATCCGCAGGACTGGAAGCCGCTAGCATGGACCAGCGCTTGCAGGAGGCAGTGAGTCATCCAGGCAGGCTGTGCCGAGTGGCTTCTGCCCACCGGCCACCTGTTCATTCGGCTTTCCTTGTGTTTCGGCCCCCACCCTCCTGCCCTCTGTCTATCCCG
>PVHP010009051.1:0-37854 GCA_004024765.1 Zapus hudsonius
CTTGGCTGGACCTGGAATTAGTTGGGGAGAGAGCATGTGTTAACATCCATCTCTCTTTGCTCCTGATTGGGCCTACAATGTGAGAAGTTCTGCTACCTGCTCCTGTCACCATGCCTTCCCCACCATCATGAACTGTAACCTCAAACTATAAATGGAAGCAAACCTCTCCTCCACTAAAAAAATGAATTCTCCACCTTAGATAGGTAAATTATGTGAATTATAGCTCAACAGAATTGTGTGTGTGTGTGTGTGTGTGTGTGTAAAAATAACAGAAGACAGGATGCAAGAATGACAGGTGGAGCCATGTGACATTTTAAAATCATTTTCAACTCTTCTACAGAAGACAGGTGAAATTGAAGTACTCCAAAGGCTACCTGTTTCCAGTGTTTTTCATCTCATTCTATTTTCACTCCTCCAGGACTTCTCCCACGGACATTCCCCTATCTCCATCCAGTCAGGGTTCCGTCTACTGATTTTCTCCTGCTGGATAAAGTCAAAAGATTATTGTGTGGATTCCTTATTTCAGAAATGAACTGTGGCACACTGGAAAGTTTTCTTAACCTTATAAAAGATGGTGTAAACCTTGATTAAATTAGAAGAAAGAGAGGGAGGGGAGGGAAGAAGAGAAGAGAAGAGATGGCAGGTGGTCAAATGACCCCAGCATGCATTTTTATAGAACAAAGATTCCCAGAACCTCAAATTATAGGACATTATTCTATGATAATTCGATTCCCTCTGAGTGACTCAGTTTCCTCAATTTTGAAGTAAGGTTAAACTAGCTGTTCTCCAAGATTCTTGCATCCCACTTGTCTCTTACATCCATTGTCTCCTTTGGGCAGGTATCATTATTCCCACACGGTAGACTTGCAAACACAACAATGAGTTAGTGGTACCAGCCACCCACTCAGATTTGCGGGGGCAGAAGAGTAAGTACCTTTTGGAACAGAGTCTGTCTTGGAGCTCCCAGGATATAATTTATTTTTTTATCCCTGTAACAAAAAATTTCACCTTGAAGGTAGAAATAAAATGAATCTAGAGCTCTCAGTAATTAAATTTCTTTGCAATAACTCGGAATATAAATCAGCAGCTAACTGGATGCCTGTGAGTTGCTCACATTTACAAGAGACTTTGTCTTTGCCAGGAAAATTAAAGAAATACATGTTTACATTTCTATAAAATCATGGAAACAACCAGACCAGACATATAAGATGATAAATTGAGCTGTGCTTAGACTAAATTGTATTAATTATTCTGAATTACAGCAGAGAATGAGGCTAATGCCTGTCTGCTCCCTCTACTGCTGACAGACCCATCCACAAGATGCCTACCCACCTCCTCCTGGTCCACAACCCATTAAACCGAGCCTGGCTTTTATTATACTTCTCATGTTCTGGCCAAAGAGATCGTCACTTGCTGCATTCTCTCTGAAAATTGATTTCTACTAATCCTGAGAAAACAATAAATAAGAATACTTTTCTCCTCTCTTGGATGCAACTGGCCTGAAAGGTCTGGACATTAAGTCGACAGACTCAGGTACAACAGAGGAGGTCCAAGGAGAGTTATTGTTTCCCCACTTCCAGGTCTTCCCTCATGAGGCTGGGTCTTTCATAAATGCTCTGCAGTCTAGAGTTGAGAGCTCAGTGGAGAGGTCCACACAGGCAGCTCTTCTGTTTGTTGTCACTCCAAATCTTTGCTTACTTTCATGCTTCCAAGGAGCCATTTCTCTAGCCCTTTAAGGCATCCTGTGATCTTCCCTTAATCTACCTTGCATTTTGTTTTTCCATATACATGCCTCACCCCAACAAAGTCAATCACATTGGTTGTTTGAACCCCACTGGTTTCAGCTACTGAATTCTTCTTAAACCAGCCCATACTTACTAGTACTATGACCAATAAGATTTAACCTGGAGTGTGAAATAGACATGTCATATGTGTGGATGCATACACATACAGACATATTTGAAACATGTCTTGCTACATAGCCCTGGCTGGCCTTGAACTCCTGATCCTCCATTTCAGCCTCCCAAGTGCTGGAATTACAGGCAAGTGCTGCTATGCTCATGAGGTGCATATTTCAACATCTGAAATAACCTATCTGCTGTATACTTGGTCCAGCCATGTGTTATGATCTCTGATGAATGAAGTTTGTCCCCTCACGTTTGTGACTGAAATGTCATTCTAGAGGTTATAATGAAATTCTTTGTGAATGAAGGAAGATACATGCAATGTCTGTTGTCTGATTCCGCAATCTTGGATCCTTAGAGCGGAGGATTAGTAGATGCATCCTCAAGAAGGTAAAAGGAAGGGGGGTGAACCCTGATCTGATGTAGCTGAGACCACCACCCGTGAGCCAAGCTCAGGCGTCTTCTATGGTTCTATCATTCTTCAAAACAACCCTGTGAAGGAAGGAAAGAGATGTAGAGTGGGTGTGTCCTCATTCTGGAGCCTGTTCCGAATAACTTTCTGTGCCTAATTAGGTGATATTGGTCTCTCTCTTATTCCTGTGGCTGCTGAGAGGGAAAAGCTATGAAAGTTGCTGTGATAACACCCTTCTGGGTTCAGCATTCAAATAAGAGTTACCCAGAGCCGTCCTGCCTTTCTTAATGTGAGGCAACCTTCTACAGTGCTGTAGCTGCTTCATGTCATGTCATTCTACCTGTGAGGAGGGAGCTGGAGGGAGCCACAGTGAGGACCACTGCTTTGCACCACATGCAGAGCTGCTGGGTCGGAGCTGCCCGCAGAAGACTATGCATAAGTTCCTAATGAAAAAGTTGGCTTGGGAAATAATATATCCTGATCTGGGCTTTGAACATGGCATTTTATATTTTATTTGTATTTTTTACACTTTTATTGACAACTTCCATACGTATACATAATGTACTCTGATCATAATCCCCTCCCACCCCCCCTTGTCTTCCCCATCTGGGTCCTCCTTCCACTGAAACTATTTTTCTTTCCACTTATTCCCTCTTCTGTTCTGGTGTCACCATTTTCCCTTCCTATTATGCAGGTTGTGTGGGGTAGTGTCAGCCACTGTGAGGTGATGAAGGCCACAGCCACTTTGGGTCTAAAAGACAGCATTCCAAAGCCCCCCTCATCATCCTTCGACTCTTATGTTCTATTCACCACCTGTTCTGCAGAGGCCCCTGAGCCTTGGCGGGTGTTGTAGAGATGCCTCACTTAGTGCTGAACATTGTCACTTCTTCTCAGCACTTCGATGAGAGTTTTGTGTCTCCTAAGCGGTCACTGCCATCTGAAGAGAGAAGCTTCTCTAACCAAAAGTGAGAGTAGCATTAATATACTGGCATAAGGACTGGAGAGATGGCTCGGTGGTTAAAGGAACTTGCCTGCAAAGCCTGACATCCTGGGTTTGATTCCCCAGTACCCATATAAAACCAGGTGCACAGAATGGAGTATATGTTTGGAGTTTGTTTGCAGTGGCACAGAGGCAGGAGGTCCTGGTGTGTCCATATAGTCTCTCTCTCTCTCTCTCTCTCTCTTTCTCTCTCTCTCCTTTCTCTCAAATAAATAAAACATTAAAAAAGAAGGAAATATACTGACATAAATATTTAGAGGGTTATATGATAATAATATATCCATTTAGCCAAAATAGTAGAATTTCAGAAAAAAAAAGTTAGCATTTTAATGATTACCATATTAGAGACATCGCTCCAAGACCTTTAGGCACAAACCATCTTAATGTCATAGCAATTTAATTACATCTACTTTATGGAAGAAGCCACTGAAGTACAGAGATCAAGTAGGTGTATCCAGAATCTCACAGCTCCAAAGTGGAGACCTGGAGCCAATTTCCAGGCAATGTGGCTCCCGAATTTGTGACTGTAATCATTCTTTTAAGCAACAAACAAGGTCTTTGTCCTTTTGCTTGATTTAAGGATCCATTAAAAATGGTGTTGAGGAAGCAAATCTGAAGAGCCAACATAAAAATCGTAGACAGAGATTATCTGCAAGAGCACAGATGAAAATGAGAAGGCAAAACTCTACTCAAATATTTCATCATTTTTATATCTCCTCTGAAAACCATACCTACCTACTTCTATATAAAAGCAAATGCCAAAAAAAGATGTCACCTCCACAGAATTCTTATGCATTCTTTCTCTGAAGGTAACACCCTCAGACGCACCCCACATTGATGCTTTCAATTTTAATTTCACAGATGAAAGAACTTGGTGTCATCTTCTACAACTGCAGCTGCCTGGTCCTCGATTTACAAAGGATATTTGCTTTATACAGCTCATTAAAATTCAAGAGCAGAGTACCTCAAACCTGGTCCAAGAGACTCTACGGAGTCTATGACAATGAGAAGAAGTTGCAGCTTCAGTTGAACGAAACCAAATCACAAGCCTTTGTGTCGGTGAGTCATGTCCTTCCCCTTCCTTCGTCCTCTCCTTCCTCCGAAATAAGTTGGATTACCTCAATGTGATCTTGTATTGAGCAAAAAGAGACAGCTTGGTTCGACCCCACCATGGGAAGAGTTAAAATGTGTCCCCTGTGTGTGTGTCAATCCCATAACAAACCAATAATTACAACAGTGCCTCTTAATCATTGCTCCCAGTTTCAGATCCTGTGTCACCTGGTTTGACCCCCACCATCATTCTGGCACTTAGGGCTGAGGCTGTGGCCATACTACAAATGAAATCACTAAATCTTTCGGGTAGCACCCAGATCATCACACAGGAAGAGCTAAGAAGGCACTAGCAAGCAGGCCTTCTGATACTGGAACCTGTGTACCCATTTCCCTGCCCTTTATCCATGTCAGTAGAAACTTAGACAAGACAGATCTGAGGAGATCCCAGTGTATAAAACAGGTGAGAGCCAGACCTGCTATATTTGCTGGTGACTAGAAGGCAAGAGGCCACTCAATAGGAAGAAGCACTTGCCCTGAGTACCCAGACCTCTGACTCCACTGCAAACCAAGAAACCATCCTCACTCCCGTTCCTTCACCACACTGACCCCTCCACAGCTGTCCTGCAGTGTCACTAGAACAGGCAGAGCTCATCCATAAGCCTGCAACCTTAGAACACCTAAGAATCAGCTATGGAGCCTGCATCAATGCACATTATGGGACCCAGGACCTGCATCTGAAGTGAGACTCAGAAATGTGATTTAAATCATGTTTCTGAACTGATCTTGATGCTCAGAGAAGTGTCTCTAAACCACTCTCATCAGCGTGTTTATGCCAACAACTTCTACATAGCAAAGAGCATTTTATCTGCATCAATGGCATTCTTTATGGCTGTTCACATGAAAGGACAATACAAACATTTAACTATGTAGGACTAGAGAGGAAAGAGGAGGCTGAGGTTGTTTGTTTAAAAAAACACACATTCACAGAAGAGTGAGGAGCAGAAAACAAAAGCAGATGATTTACACTTTTTATCGAAGCTTTGAGATTTTGTTTTAAAGCATGGAGGTCAAGAATGCAGTAGCAGAATCCTTGCACCACCTTTCGCTCATTACATCTCGAGACGACCCTGGTGAGCCCAGTTTGCATATAAGCAGCCATGGGAAACAGGTGACATGACACCCCAGCCAGGGGGTCCAGAAAAACAGGTCAGATCAGTAAGTAATTAATAATGAATTCGTTAATTTTGGACAGCCGTGTACTTTGAATTTAAGATTTCAAGCCTACAGATAAATTGAAAGGGATTCTTTCATAAACTGAAACTCTGGCCTTTCAAAAGTCAGATTCTAAGGCCGCCATATCTATCCCAGAGAGTCACGGGCCTTTAGAAAGCTCCACTAAAATGAAAGGTCTTTGTTATGGCTCAAGTTATTAGAAATAACGTAGTTAAGTCTTTGTCCCACTCTAAAAAAATTTTTAAGTGTGCTTGCTTTTCATTAAAGATGTAGCCATTGGACTGGAGAGATTGCTCAGTGGCTAAAGGTACTTTCGTAGAAAGGCTGAAGGACCAATTTGATTCCCCAGTTCCCACATAAATCCGGATGCACAAAGTGGCACACTCAACTTGGAATTCATTTGCACATGGTAGGAGGCCCCAGCGTGCCCATTCTGTCTTTCAAATGAACAAATAATTTTTAAATTAAAAAATGAAGAGATAATTATCAAACTAAAACATTTTAAACTGCGCAATGTTCTTATTTCCACTTATTTAATTTAATTATTTTATTTCTATTTCTTAATTATATCAAGCTTACCGTTAAATTTCATGTCAACAGATTAACTGATTGAAAACTGTTTTGACTATATAGCTAACAGAAGATTAATGGAATCTAGAATCTATGAAAAACTTAAAAAATTAAACATTGAAAAATGAAATCTTCCAATCAATAAATAAGTAATTCAAACAAAAGACAGTTGTCGAAGAAAGAAACAAATGACCAGTAAATATATTTGTCTAAACGGTCAGTGTCCTTAGCTGTCAGGAAAATGCAACTTAAAAGCACATTGAGAGTCCATCTGCTCTCAGCCTGAATGGAAATGATAACAAATACTGGCAAGGACGTAGAAAGAAGGTCCCTTACACCCTCTGGTGGGAGTATAAACTTACACAGCCACTACAGAAATCAGTATAGACGTTCCTCAAAAGTCTAAAGATAAAACAACCATAGGATCCACCTATACCATCCCTGGTACATAACCAGAACCTCTAAGTAAACATTTCCTAACTGCACTTGTTCATGTTTATTGCTGTCTGATTCACAGCAGCCAAGTTATGGAACCAGCCTAGATGACGGTGGGTAAAGAAAAATATGGCACATATGCACAATGGCGTTGTATTCAGCCATGAGGAAGAATCAAATTACATCATTTGCAGGAAAATAGACGTAATTAGAGATCATCTTGTTCAGTGAAATAAGCCAGACTTAGACAACAACTATTACATGTTTTCCCTCACATGCATGAAGGTGGAAGGGGAGAATGCAGAATGAGTAAAATATAATGGTATATGTGTACTAAAAAGTCATGATGACACCCATTATTCTGGAGACTAACCAAAAATAATTTTCAAATGAGAAATAAGTGAAAACTGTTTTTGAAGAAGTGTGAAATCTTACAGGTAGTCTAAATGACCAGAAGACTGCCCTTGACATTGAGCTCCTAGGCAGACCTCTGCTCTCACATTGATCCCAATTGTATAATTATTTGTGTGTGATCATTTTCCCCATCATTTTACAAATTGGAGGATCATATTCTATACTGTCTTCAATATTGCTATTCCTAGCACCTCACTTAGTGCTTTGAAAGCAGCAAAAAATTTTGGCTGTGATTTATTGGTCGTTAATCTTGATGGAAAGTTCCAGAATGCACATAGTTTTTTTTCAGTAATATATGCCCAGAAAATGTCAAGACAAATTTATTTAAGTTCAATATATTCATAAAACATCTTAAAATAATATATTTTTATAAGCTGACAGTCCCAAAACTAATTTAAAGAATGAAGACCTTAAAAAAAATCCATCACTCATTGTTTGCCCACTGAATAATGTAACTCATTATGGACAATAAATATATATTTAAGACTTAAAAAAAAACCATCACCATGCATGTACTTCTCAAAGGGGTATTGATTAAATCTTTTCTGAGAGTTAAAAAAAATTCCCAAAACTAGAGTTTTGACTATTGCTAACATAGTAAATTAAGTTATAATTCAAATTATGATATAATAAGAATTATTTCTCACTTTCTCATGGGCCACCAGTTGGCACTGGATTAGACTTATTTATGACTTCTAGTAAATGTGGTACCAAATAATCCTCATTATCTCACGTTCCCAGGTGAAATCAGAGCTAGAGAGTGATAGATGGCTGTGTTCTGTCTTATAGATTTCTTTTGAGAGCCCTAAAGTTAATTCACTTGAGGACTCTGGGCCATGGCTCGGTGAGCAAAAGCACCTCCAGAACCCATGTAAAACTATGGGCATGAATACCACACCTACGGTCATGCAAGCCACCCTAATTTAACATGTATGTACATGCAGCTATGAATCTATGGCCTCTTTATGGATTCTCCTTCTTTGGGACATTCATCAAAATGCAATAATATCATCTGTGGTCTTTTGTTCATTTGCATACACAGATGCATCTACCATGAGTACATACACTATACACAGCATACCATGTACACACACATGCATACACACACACACACACAGAAAGAGAGAGAGAGAGAGAGAGAGAGAGAGAGAGAATACACTTGGAGACAGTGATGCATTGTTTTCTAGGACAAAGCTGAGTTGACAGTCCACTCACCTAGCATGTTTTCAGGGTTCATCCATTTGCAGCATGAATTAGTAAGTACTTTATTTATTATTATGGCCAAATAATATCTCAGTGTATGGACAAAGATATGAAATTTTGTTTCTGCATCTCTCAGTTGGTGGGCTTTTGAGTGTTTCTCCCTTCTAGGTACTGTGAATACTTGCCCTGTGAGCATTCATTTCCAAGTCGTTACTTGAGTACAAATAGCTGTGGGCCGGTGCGCTTAGGACTGGATCTACAGAGCATTTTGGTTCTCTATGTTGAATATTTTGAGAAACTGTTAAACTCTTCCTAAATCCCACCAGTAATATCTTCACATTCTTGCCAAAACTTGCTATTTTCTATGTCATTTTAGTCATCCTTATTGGGTATTTTTATTGTGGTCTCTCTTTTGGGGGGCCTCAAAGTAAAGTCTCATTCTATCCCAGGCTGACCTAGAACTCATTCTGTAGTTCAGGCTAGCTTCAAACTCATGGCAATACTCCTACCTAAACCTATCTTGTACTGGGATTAACGGTGTGCACCACCACACTCAACTTTTGTGGTCTTGGTTTACTTCTACCAATGTGTTTATTGTCCCCCACCCCATATATTTTTGGGGGGAATCATATCAAATGCTTTGCCTGTTTTAAAATTGGGTTTTGAAAATTGAGTTGGACAAGTTCTTTATACATTCTCAGTGCAAGGCCCTTTCCCAAGGGCCTTGATTCCCAAATGCTTTCTCCCTTTCTGTGTCTGTGTCTTTCCATGTTTAATTACATCTTGATGTAAATATTCTTGAAATATAGCATGGGCTTTAAAAAACACCACCAGGAGACCATTATGAAGTAAATCAGAAATCAAGGTCTTTATAAAGCAAGTGATGAGTAAGTATGCGAGATAAATTACATGCATATATTAGGCAGTCACTAATCTAAGAGAGAAACCCAGCTTAAGTAAGACACTAGACACCTCAAGAGTTCTTGATTGGTAAAAGATAGCTGAAATACGAAAGAGGAGATGTATTCTATCTTCTGCTTTAACTCTGGAATACACAGTCCCAGGCTCAGAAACTCATTCTAGAATGTTCAGAGGAAAACTTAGCCTTCTCTGTACAAATTTGGAGCTAGTTAACATCTTACTGGAGTATAGATAATTCTTCCATGTTGTTAGGTATTATGCAAACATTTCTTGCCACTAGTGTATCCAGGCAGGACTCTGGGATCCACCTGAATCATGTGCCTATGTGGAGACGTGCTTCCTGCTTCTGCCTCCTGAGTGCTAAGCATGCTCCCAACACACACACACACACACACACACACACACACACAGAGAGAGAGAGAGAGAGAGAGAGAGAGAGAGAGAGAGAGAGAGATAGATACACACACACCTGATTTATATGGTGCTGGGAATGGAACCCAGGGCTTTGTGCATGCTAGGCAAGTACTCTACCAACTGTGCTACTCTTATTAACCCTGTTAATTAGAGACAGAGACTTGCCAGGTCTGGTGGTGCACCCTTGTCTTTCCAGTCCTCAAAAGGCATGCCAGGCATGGTGGTGCACTCCTTTAATACCCACACTTGGGAGGTAGGAATATTACCCTGAGTTCAAGGCCAGCTTGAGACTACATAGTGAATTCCAGGTCAGCCTGGGCTAGAACAAGACCCTACCTCAAAAAAAAAAAAAAGCAGAAGCTGGATAAATGCCATAAATTTGAACCCAGACTGTGCTAATTAATGGGTTTCAGGCTAGCCAGGGAATCATAGTGAAACCATATCTTCTGATAGAAAAGAAAGAAATGTGGGTGGGGGGGAGGAATGGAGGCTCAAAGGTAGAAGGGACAGGCTAAGATGTCCCGTGCAGGTTGTAAGTGCTGGACTCTGGCCTGCATCATCAAAGTTCTCTCCCTTCCCTCAAGATTAGGGTACAATGTCCAAATCTGTAAGATTCTAGCAAGGCAAAGATGCCTCCAACCACCCTTTAACTCAACTTATTCTTCAAAAACAAAACTCACATTGGGATCACAGAAAGAAATTCAGGAAGTTATTAACTGAAACAAGAACATGGACATTTGGACATCTTTTTGAGTCTAGGATCTTGTCCAAAGATAAAAGTCTCAGCTGTTCCAAGGTGTCAAGAGGCATGTTTAAAACAGACCCAACGGGGTGAGGAAATATGTCATTTGAATATATAATTTTAATGGTATAAGAAAATGAATAAAACACAACCCCTAAAATCAAGCTCAAAACAAGTCACTGACAAGAGGCAAATGCACGTAATTATACATATTATACATTTGAATATGCTAATAAACTAGGAAATAAGTTCCGGAGGTGGTGATAGAGCTGCACAACAACATCAGTGCACCTGATGCCGTGGAGATGGTGAGGATAAGCTAGGGCTGCAGCTCATCCAGCATGAGAAAGACCCTGGCTTTGGTCCCCAGTGGAAGAAGGGAGGGAGAGAAGAGGGTTAGGATGGTTTTAAAAAAATCAAAATAAAATGAAATGCACAATGTCAGAGCACAGAGATGAGAGAAGCAACCAACCTCTGGGTGGGGGATTTTAAAAAAATATCTCCAGGGCTAGAGAGACAGCTCAGAGTTAAAGATGCCTCTTTGAAATCCCAGTGTCTGGTTTTGATTCTCCAGTACCCACATAAAGCCAGATGCACTAAGTGGTGCATGCATCTGCATTCTCATATTCTCTCTCTCTCTCTTTCTGTCTCTTTCAAAATAATTCTTATATTCTCTCTCTCTGAAAAATATGTCCATCAAGGAGATATTTGAGCTGGAATCTACAAGACAGAAGCAATAGAACAAACATTGAGGAACAGGGCAGCTAGAGGGGCCAGCTGAGCAAATGCACACAAGCAGTTAAGTTAGGGGCTCAGCCATGGGCTGCACGGGAGCCAGCAAATAAGGCATGCAGTTCAACAACCATGGATACCCCTCTGCCTACCACAGACAGGAGACAGCCCATCCCAAGAGCAACACATGTCCATTTGATAAACATCATGGAGACAGACAATGAATTAAGTATGTATTAAGCATCATAAAGTCCCTACAAACCGCCACAGTGCATGACTAGAGAATCAGGAATAAGAGGACCAGAAAGACACCAGAAGCCCTGGAGAAAGAGTGTTCTGTTTAGGTGAGAGATGGAGTGTCATCTTTCCATGTGTGCTAGGGAAAAAGTGCAGGGCCATCATTGTTTTGTTGGTGTGTGTGTGTTATCATTTAAACCTGAAAGCTTATTGTTGTAGTCAACTTGCTCTGTTGCTGCACAGAAAGAACCCAAACAAAAGTGGCTTGTGGAGGAAAGGGTTGTTTAGGCTTACGGACTCAAGGGGAGACTCCATCCTGGCAGGAAAAATGATGGCATGAGCAGAGGGGTGGACATCACCTCTGCCACAGCACTGCAAACAGTGGCAGGAAGGTGTGCCAAACACTGGCAAGGGGAAGCTGGCTATAACCCCCATAAGCCCGCCCCCAACAACACAGCTCTAGCAAGGTTCTAATTCCTGAACTGCCATCAGCTGGGGATCAAGCATTTAGAACACATCTGTTTGTGGTGGACACCTGGATCAAACCATGACAGCCCTTGGCACCCACAAACTAATAATCATGCATGATATAAATATAATGTGTTCAGCTCAACTCTTAAGTCCCCACAGCTTTCAACTGAGCCATAATACCAAAAATAAACCCATAATGGCACAGAACATTCACACTGCAAAAGATAACATAAGGCATGGCAAAAACAGATTGAACCAATACAAGATTTAAAACAAGCAGGGCACCATCAATCTCTAACTCCAAGTTCAATGATTCTAACCAATAACAAGTCTCTTGGAGATTCGATTCTGCCCCTCTAGCTTGGCTACTCACAGTCCAGGAAAACTTCATCCTGTGCTGACAGCTTGCCTTGGCAGCCATCCATAGTCCTGACATCTTATTGGGTCTCCATTACAACACACAGTTCATCCTCATGACTACATCAGCCTCTACGCAGGCAATCTAACACACCTGCTTCACATTGCAGATGGCAAAAACTATGTTGCAAATCCAATGACCCTCTCTTTCTAACCAATCTCCATTCCACAGAACCAGGTGGGCTACCAACTTGTTAATCCAGGGGGGATCAAAGCATTCAGGCCCCTTACTTCAAAGAGTCTGCATTCTTCCTTTTGTTCCAATGCAGACCTGCTGGCCCAATCTCCATGGTTGTAATCTCTCAAACAATTGCAGCTGAACAGGCAGAAGTTTCAGCCCAAAGATTTTTCTTTCTGTGTCATCTCCATCTGCTCACACCAGTCCATCTTTACGTAAAGCAATCCTGCACAGGTTCCCATAACACAGCAGGCTGAACACAGCAAGCCTCTCATGCAAACTGCTTCTGGGACAGTCCTGACAAAATTCTTTCTCACCCTTATAAGCCAAATCTCACAGTCCATAGTTCTTACTTCATTCAGGTCTTTCAACTCTAACCAGAATGGTCCATCAACCTGTACTTACAGCACTGCAATGTGTCTCTTAGGACAAGGTTTCAAATCCTTCCACATTCCTCCTGCAGATCATTTTCAAAAGCCCAAATCCACAAGATCAGGGTTATAGCAGCAACAGATGATCCCACTTCTGGTATCAAAACTGTTGTAGTTAACTTGCTTTATTGCTGCACAGAAAGAACCCAAGCAAAAGCAGCTTGTGGAGGAATGGGTTTATTAGGCTTACAGACTCAAGGGGAGACTCCATCCTGGCAGGAAAAATGATAGCATGGACAGAGGGGTGGACATCACCTCTGCCACAGCACTGCAAACAACAGCAGGAGGGTGTGCCAAACACTGGCAAGGGGAAGCTGGCTTATAACCCCTATAAGCCTGCCCCCAACAACACAGCTCTAGCATTTAGAACACATTCATTTGTTTGCAGGGGACACCTGGATCATGACACTTTTCCTCAATCCAATAGAATAACAACTGCTCCAAAACATATTTTACCAGGATGGGGAGATGCTCAGTGAGCAGTGTTCCCAGGAATGAGGACCTGAATTTAATCCTAGAACCATGTTAAAAGCTGGGCATGGTGGTACACCCTTCCAATCCCAGGCCAGGGAGGTGGAGAAAGTATCTCTGGGATCCCTGGTATTCACTGGTAAGCCAGTCTAACTCTGCAAGCTCCAGAACTCCAGGTAACTCTAGAATCTTCGTTTCTAGCCCTTTGATCTTACACACTCCTCTCATTATGTGGACATGCCACAGAGGATTGCTTGTCAGAGAAAGGCGGGACTAAACACTGCAATCTCTCTAAGGGAAAATGAATGAAATGCCTAAAGTTTCTACTGTTCACTTGCTATAGCAACTGCCTCTGAAAATATCCCATTTTTATAAAAGGGAAACTTCAAACATGGGAAAAATGCTCCCAGAACAATTTGTCTCATTTTTCATTGTGCTTGTGTCTGACAGGATATCCTTTTTGTACAACTCTCCTGATATATTTGGGCATCACAATAACTCACTGTTTTCCCTGAAGGGTTATTGATGACCTTCTCAGCAACCAGCATGCCTTTTTTCGGGCTCTACGAAAGACTCAGGAAAGAAATGAGATTTCAGAGTTTGTGTCTTGCACGCTGCCGTAGCCATACCACTTCTCAATGGAAATGACTTTGTAAATACATTTTTTTTTGCTAAATGTATATGTATGTCTGAAAGTAATAACCAAGGCAATAATAAGCTGTATATGATGATGTTCCTTGTGTTATCACCTCTCTTGTTGCTGTGACAAAAATAACTTGAAGAATTTATTTCAGCTTCAGGGACATCCCACCTCGGTGGGAAGGCACAGTGGTAGGAGCCCGAAGTAGCCAGCCCCATTGCTTCCACAGTCAAGAAGCGGAGAGCAATGATTGGGGTGCTTAAGCTAACTTTTCCCTTTGCACTCAGCCCAGTTCCCCAGCTCATGTAATAACACTGCCCACACTTAAAGCAGATCGAGGCCTAATGGAGGATCAAGTTCAATTAACCTAACCTAGAAAATCCCTCGAAGGCCATTGTTTCCATGGTGATTCAAGATCCTGACAAATTGACAATCTAGATTAACCACCACACTCTTCCAAAAAGCAGAGGTGTGAGCCCTGAAAGCAAGAATTCTCTTCTAAAACAAACTTCAAAGACTTGCTGCATTCTATGAGATCTGATTGAGAAGCACAGAGGTTTTCATATTGTGTTGTTATAAGTCAAGACCACTGAAACAAGCATTTAAATCCTCAGATGCCGACACTTCCTACTCTAACATGTTGGCTTTTGTCTCTTTGCAGAACTCACCCAAACTCTTTTGTCCTAAAAACAGAAGCTTTGACATCGATGCCATCTACAGCGTCATTGATGATGCTAAACAGTACGTGTACATTGCCGTCATGGACTACCTGCCCATCTCCAGCACCAGCACCAAAAGGTCAGGGATCTCCCAGCATCCGGCCACAGCCCAGGCTTTGAGGCCAAACACTACACTGGGGACCACTGGGGAAACCAGCCTGGGCCCTGATACCTCATCAGGCTATATTAGGAAGAGCACACCCTTCCAGTATGGCCTGTGTTCATTTACAGTTTACCCATCATGCATCTCCTCTCCCACATGGGTCCATTTTAATGGCTCATTCTTCAGGAGTGCTTACTATTTTCTTCTGAGGCATGTGGACAACTTCAGTAAGACGGCTGAGTAATTTTCACTTTGAAAATTACCTGAAAAATAAGAAATAAATAAAAATGAAATCAATCAAATAGGACTGGAGGTATAGTTTGGTGGTATAAAGTATGCCTGACAGACATGAGATCTTGGGTTCAAACCCAGGGCTGCAAAATAAATTTTTAAAGTGTTATTGGAAAATCATCATTTTATTTTTTAAATATTTATTTATTTTCAAGGAGAGAGAATGGGCGCACCAGGGCCTTCAGCCATTGCAAACAAATTCCAGAGACATACGCCACTTTGTGCATCTGGCTCTGGATTTATATGGGTACTAGAGAATCAAACCTAGGCCATCAGACTTTGCAAGCAAGTGCCTTTTACCCCCGAACCATCTCTCCAGTCCCTGAAAATCATCATTTTAAAGCTACTCATGAGGATACACTCAAAGGGTGTGTTGAATAAAGCTGAGTATTCTTGGCTGTTTTCTTTTTTTCCTTAAGGGAGTCATCACTTTTCCCATGTTAAAATTTTATCTATACTTCCCCGGAGTTAAGAGGGGAATTTAAAATGTAAATGTTGACAGACATGTCACCACCGTTGTCAAAGAAAGTCTTTAAAGTGGAGTATTTTCAGCAGTTTAAGCACACAAATACATGGACTCAACTTAGGAACAGCATCGATGACAAATCCTGGGATAATAATAGCACATTCAAACACATGGTCACACCTAGGGAGTCCCACTTGTCCTTATTGCTGCAAATGGCAAATTTTGGGTGCTTGTCAGTGTTTCCGACATTGAATTTAACCCAGGAAACATTTTCAAGATGCACATTTCTGGCAGTGCAACTCCAAGGCCTTCTTAATTTGGAAATGATAATTTCAAAATAATTATGTAGTGAGGTTATTTGAATGCATATTTTGCCTGAATATTTTTTCATATTGCCAATCTCACATATGCATAATATGTAGCTTCTTTATGTAAATGACTATAAGATTTCAAAAGACTTTATGACAGTGGAAAAGCATTTTAAGATACAGGAGGCACATAATTAAGACAGTTCTACTTTATAGTATTGTATATCCTTTGAACCTTGATTTTCTTTTCATGAAGTAGTCAGAAAAGGATGAGAAAGGGAATCTCCAGGTAAAGGGGCAAGATGGGCAAAAGTTCAGGGGGAAACAAAAGGCCTGGCAGGTTTGGTGCCAGGTTCCGGAGCTCAAGGTAAGGAGGTGTGAGATCAAATTGCAAAAGAGGCAGGGACCTGACTACTGTGAAGTCTTGAGACTTTGGGGAACCCTCTGTTTCAATGAAAGGAGTAATTGGACCAGACCCACTTGTAGATGGTCACTTTAATGGCAGTGGAGGTGCACTTGATAGGAATAAGAGCCAGGGCAGAGAAGCCAATGTGGACACAAAGCTGAGACAAATACTCCCAGGAGTCTACAGCTCTGTGGATACAGAAAGAGACAAGGAGAATTATAGCATCAGCCCTGACTTAGGAAGGCAGAGGGACAAGTGCCCTACAGGTGAGCAGAACTGGAGGTGTGCTGGCCAGGCAAAAGAGACTTGGAGAAGCAGGGACAATGGGGGTTGGGAGCATCATAGATCTGTGGTCACACAGGGCTAAAAGCAGGCTATGTGTGACTGGAGGAGGGGACTCACAGAGCAAGAAGCCAAGGTCAAAACAACCCTCTGGAGGTGCCATGCTTTTGACACTGACAGCCTGTACAGCACAGTACAGCGGGAATCCAAACAGTGACTTGGCAAAGTTTGAATGGAAAACAGAAGCCCTGAAATGCTGAGGGGAGATTGAATGATCTGAGGTTTGGTTAAGACAGGATATTTTATTGTTGTTTTGTCTTAACATGATAATTAAATAATAGTTCTGGAAGTGACATGGTATGTGGGGGTGGGGCAGGTAGAGCAGAAGGCTCCAAGTAGCCAAGTGGTGGTTGAAAAATAGAGGACTCGAGAAGCTGTGACCTTTGGAAAGAGTTGAGGACTTTGGGAAGAGGTAGAGGTTGGAGCAGAAACTGTTGGCCTAATGGACATTCCAGGTGCCAAGCCCAGAGGTGGGAATTAGGGGACACATGGGGGGCTTGGTCAGGGGAGATGGCTCTAAGGCCAGTCTGGAAACAAGAGCTTGGGACAGCTCAGATGAGCAGAGCAGAAGTTCCTGTCGATGGAAGTTACCCGGGAAGAGAGGATGGAGTTAGAGGAATATGCGGCTGGGATTCTGTCCAAAAGTGGACACTCAATGTACACTGAGACCCGGCTAGTGTTGGAGGTGTGGTGAGGGTGTCCGAGGTGATGGTGTCTATCTGTCCCCTATGCCCACAGCCTGGCCCAGTGGGCTGTACACCTATAAGGCGACATCAGGTCCCAGGAAAGCTTCATGTCTTGGTCCCTAATTCAACAGGCTTTTCACCTTTTCAACCTATCCTACAAAGTTGCTAGGATATTACAGAATAGAGTAATGCCTTCTGTTAACTAGTAAATTTCTTCCTCAACACTGTTTTCTTTATTTAAATCTATATGCATATTACTTCTCCAGGACATACTGGCCAGACTTGGATGGGAAAATAAGAGAAGCATTGGTTTTACGAAGCGTTAAAGTTCGACTCCTTATAAGTTTCTGGAAAGACACAGACCCGCTCACATTTAACTTCATTTCGTCTCTAAAAGCTATCTGTACTGAAGTTGCCAACTGCAGCTTGAAAGTTGTAAGTATTATATGAACCTTGTAATTAGATCAAACGGTTTGATTCCTTTTGCATGGTTTGAAAGCTGTGACTATATATATACAATGCAGTTCCAATAAGAACCAGGTTAACAATCTTTGTTAGTAAAAATACTTCAAAAAGTGAGTTATTTTTCAAGACAGTCTGCATTCGTTTCTTTCTCATTACTGTGAATCATGGATTCCTGAGTGGAATCAACTTAAAGAAGGAAAGGTTTTGTTTGGCTTCCACCTTTGAGGGAAAGTTTCCTGGTGGAGAAGGCAAGGATGGAGCAGAGTTGGTCACATTGCAGTTAGAAAGCAGACAGTGAACCCAAAATAGAACTGGGCTATTAAACTTAAGTCTCACCCCCAGCGACCCACTTAATTGAACGAGGCCCCAATTTCAAAAGGCTCCACAATCTTCCCAACCAGGGCCACCAGCTGGGGACCAGCTGGAGAGATTGCTCAGTGGTTAAGGCGCTTGCCTGCAAAACCTAAGGACCAGAGTTTGCTTCTCCAGTGTCCACTTAAGGCCAGATGCACAAAGTGACAGAGTGGCACATGGGTTCATTTTTCCTGGGTCATGTATTAATCGATCTCTGGACGTCCCACGGAAGGCAAGATGGAAGAGAGTATGTGCTGTATTCCTCCGTCGTTCATCTCTGTGATGGAGTTCTAAGATGAAGCAGAAAGCTCAGGTGGGATGAACTCCCATCCCCCACCCAGAGACCACTTCCTTTAGCAAAGCCCCACCTCCTAAAGGCTTCCTATTCTCCCCATAAACCTCCACCCACTGGGGACCCAGTGTTCAAACACCTGAGCCTATGGAAGACTTTTCACATTCAAACCACAGCATATCTTAAATGTGCTGACTTCACTTTAGAGGTTCTCTCTGACTTTCCTTCCTCCTCTGCTTGGGCCCTTTGTGTACGCCATTCCCTCTGCTTCCAGCACTTTCCCCCTCACCTGCCTGATGGCCACTAATCCTTCAGGCTTCAGTTTTTCAAGCCAATTTCCTACGCATTCAACAGCTGCCCACTCGCTGAGAAGGCGCTTGGTGGTGGCCTCTTCTATGTGACGGAGCTGTGTCTCTGGCCACACTTGTGCACACAAGATGAGCTTTATGATCTGAATCTTGACTGAGGACTCCAGGTTCTCCCTGACCCTTGGGTTCTGAAAACCACAGAGGAAAAGGGTGCATCCATTCAGCCTTTATTTCTCTGCCCTGATGTCACTCACATGGTGGCACCAAAAAACAAGAGGGTTTTTTTTTTGTTGTTGTTGTTAATATATATAGATATATGTTTATTTGTAAGGAGAGAGAGAGAGAGAGAGAGAGAGAGAGAGAGAGAGAGAGAGAATGGGCACATCAGGACCTCCAGCCGCTATAAACAAACTCCAGATGCATATGCCACCTTGTGCATCTGGCTTTATTCAGGTACTGGAGAATTGAACCCACGTTAGGCTTTGCAGGCAGGCACCTTAAACACTGAGCCATCTCTCCAGCTCCAGAGAGGCTTTTGAATGTGTGCAGAAGAGCAGATGTGTTCCGAGGGGAAAAGGACAGGACAATGGGTAATCATGGTCCACCCATCCATTCTACTTCTCCTACCTAGAGAACCTGCCATCTTTCCCCCTCAGTAAAGGGGCAGAATCTCTGCACAGCCCTCTACTTAACTGCATTTTTTTCTAAAGCTGAGGGAGCCATACCGATATCTATGGGTTTATAAATCAGTGCACATATTGGAAATATGAAAACAGATCTGGGATTACCCCCACTCATCTGTCTTCCAGGCCAGCTTTGCAAGCACAGGAAATATACAGGAGTTGGTTTAGGATCCGTTGGAGATCAGAGGAGAGTTTGATACAGGGAGCCAGGCAGCAACTTGGAAGAATAGAGTTCGATTTTGTTTTTATTTATTTATCTATTTATTTTTAATCTGGCATGTGTGTAGTCTGTATTGTAGTATGGGTGTGCAGATGTGTGCGTTGGCCGGAGGAGAGTTCTGGGCATCTTCCTCTATCACTCTTCCACTGAATTTTCTTGTGACAGACTGTTTCACTGTCATTTTGGTTAGACTGGATGACCAGCGAACCCCAGCAATTCTCCACCTTCCCGACACACACACAGGACTAGAGTTACAGGCACACTTGGCCTACCTTTTACAAGGGTGCTGGGTGCTGAACTCAGGCAGGTTCTGTGTTTACCCAGTAATCATTCTTATCCTCTGAGTCACCTCCCAACCCCCTTGCCTGCATTTAATGGCTAGTCACATTCAAGAAAGCAGAACGTGTGAGGCTGTTTAAGCTTGGGGCTGGCATCTTGTAGATAACTTCAGTGGCATTCAGGACTTCAGGGGGAATCAAATGAGACAAAGACCAGGTGTTCCCACATCTGTTCCCAGTGCCTGGCATGAAGCCCGGCAGTGATCAGCAGGTGCCATCAGCAAAGGGAGCAGGAAAGACAGAGGTAAGAAAGGCTCTGTAAGCCAGACACAGCAATGCCCAGGTCTTGCCTAGTCGGTGCCCCCAGTGAGCATCACGTGCTCTGGAGGTCAGCGGGTGCCGTCGGAGGAGTTGTTCACACTCTGACAAGGTTTCCAGGAGCTTCCACACACAGTGCGGTGCATTCACTCCTGTGCTCTAACTCATTTTGTCCTTCAGGGTAGTGTCTTGCTCTAGCCCAGGTTGACCTAGAATTCACTGTGTAGCTCAGGCTGGCCTCAAATTCACAGCAATCCTCCTACCTTTGCCTCCCAGTGCTGGGATTAAGGGCATGGGCCACCATGCCCAGCCTGTCTTCTAACTCTTTACTCAGCCTAGTCAGGAGTCATGCCCACCATGCTGCTTCCTGTCCCCACAGCACTACAAGAGCAGTGGAAACCCTCCATCATTGTAACCTCTCGGATACTTATCAGCTTCAGTGTTTTGAACACAGATGGTCACAATCCCTGCATAAATCAAATACTAATAGCTCACTTCTGGTCATTTTATGAAACAGAGGCCATGTATTTTTAAATGTCAAGATAATCCTGGATGGGAAGGAAACTTACAGTCCCAGCATCTAGAACACAGATGGCTAATGAGCTTTTCTAAGAAAAAGAGGGTGCTAAAACCTTACATAGCTTATGTCCTCAGGAGATGTGGAGCACGGATACAGTAGATAGATAGCCTGAAAGCTAAGCAAGGAACTCTGTCCTTGGAAGAAGGCATGCCCCCATCTCCTGTGCAAATGTGGGTTTGGATCCTCAAGGAAGTCATGGAAAGAAACAGCCACTCACAAGATTGAACCAGTTGACTGAGTTCTTATATTTAATAAAGTAACCAATCATTTCTGAAATAACTTTGCTGACTCTTACAACATATTAAGATATCTAATAATGTCAATGAATGAGAGATGATTTCTACTGTACGTCTCCCAGATAGAGCTGCTTTCTTTTCATGGCCATCATCGTTGACTTTCTAAAACACATGTGTCATCACCAGAGCCGCTCACAATGTGACTCCATCCGTTGGCTTAACCAGAATGCATGTCTGATTCCTTTTCAAATCCATCTTGATTTGACAAGAAGATCTTTCTGAAAGAAAGGAAACGATGTGTGAATATAATGATGGCAGAATGTCCAAGCAAGGTCACTGTTGACTGGGATTGAGTGATGACATCCTTACTACTTGTGACTTTATAAATATATAGCTATGGCTTAACAACACTCACAGGTCATTAAGCCAGCTTGAAGTGCCCATAAATTGACACAGAATTTGCAGAAGATAAGAATGGGAGAAATAAGATATACCAAGCAGCTCTGTCTGTAACTGTGTGTTCTGGTCTTGGGAGAAGGCTTCTTTGTGCTATGGAATAGGCAGGTTTGGAAAGGTAGATCTTAGTCTGTGTACCATGGATCTCAAGAACAATATAAAAACTCAAAGTAGAGAGCTGCAGAGATGACTCAGCAGTTGTAACACTCGCCTGGGAAGCCTAATGACTCCAGTTCAATTCCCTAGTACCTACATCAAGCCAGATGCACAAAGTGTCACATGTGTCTGGAGTTTGTTTGCAATGTCTGTAGGCCCTGGAACACCAATTCACTCTGTCGCTCTTCTATTTCTCTCTGCTTGCAAATAAATAAATAAAAAATTTTTTTAAAAACTCAAAGTTTTTATAATATATACATGTATATATACATATATGTGTGTATATAAATTTATATATATATATATATTAAAATAAACTGAAGGGTCTTTAGTGATGACCATATCACCCCTTTCCTAGCATGGAGCAGGTAGGAAGACCAACTCTCATTATTTCCCAACTAAATGAGAACACCCATAATATTGAAGCTATAAACGATGTCTCCTTTTCTAAGTGTCCTCTTCTTTCCTCCCAATGCCCCAGATTCTATACCTCTAAGACATCCTAGAAAGATGTCCTGCCATTCTGAAAATGTCTGTTCTCTGCTGTGGTGACCTGCTTGCCTTTGATGGGTACTTCCTGCGAGTTCAGACTCATTCATAGTAGAAACTTCATCCAATGCCTTCCAAATTCCACAGACCCCAGAGCCCACCATCCCTACTGGCAGGACTCATTCTTCCAGTATCCCTGTCTTTAGCCTTGGGCCAACAGGCATGCTTCTTTTTGGGTGACGTTCAAGTTGGGTGTCAAGATTCATAAGTTGATGTTGTAATTTTTTCTTAGTTTCTTATTAAAAGAGCTTGTAGATTTAGATGGAAAATATTTGTTCCTATAGCAAAACACCTTACGACCTTTGCAGCACCCTCGTTGGATCTGTTAGTCATTGATATAATGTATGCACCATGTAAGAATATTCATTCAGTCTGCTGGCATGCGTGATACAGAGCACCCAGAGGCATGCTTCAAATGCCAGTGCTCCCTGCTGAATAAGACAATAAGAATTAAACAACCTTTGGGCCCTCCTCCTGTTGAAAGAATGAATTCTGTGTTCAGTTGGGGGCTTAGCAGTGTTAATTATAGAGCTAGCTGAGCGTGATAATTTTCTTTGTGGTTGCCTAAATAGACTGAGAACGAAAATAGCTTCCTCGATACAAAGTAACAAGAGTGTAGTTTTAATAACCCGATATGAGGTCTATTGTTGATATTTGGATAATGTACTCCTTTATGTTCTTGAACAAGGCCCAAAACATTCATTTTCTATTCACCTGCTTTTTTCCCCCCATTTTCAATTATTTTTTTCTCTTTTTGTCTTGCAGAAATTTTTTGATCTGGAAAGAGAGAATGCTTGTGCAACAAAAGAACAAAAGAATCATACCTTTCCTAAATTAAATCGTAACAAGTACATGGTGACAGATGGAGCAGCTTACATTGGTAAGTGACAGAGATGAAAGGCAACTTATGGCCACTTAGACAGTGTGGGTCCAGCAGTGCTCAGGGGAGGAGGAGGCAAGCTGGGAGCCATGGTTCTTGGTGGGGGACCAGGTGGGAGGAAGCAGGAGGCTAAGAGCAAGTAGCTCTTGAGCCGCATGGCTCCTTTATGACCTGCTTCACGGACTAGGAGATGAAGCCTTTTCATCAATGATTGCAGAAATTCTCGGGCCCATTGCATCATTGTGCAAAGGTGAGTTCCACAGCATCACAAAGCATCCTGTCATTGGTCAGTGCAGAGCCATTCAGGGCCAGAATTTAGACTGTCTAGGCAACAATGACATCCTTGCCATTTTCTAAATAACTAACTTTGGACAATTTACTTGAGATTTCCAACCCTCCAAACGTTTGTTGATGTGTAAAGTGAGGCTCGTGTAGTTTCTACTTCATTGAGTAACATGTGAATAAGTTAAGCACCTGACATGTGGATATTTCCCAATTAATGTTAGTTAGATACTATTGTTTAGGCAATTAGATCCCAAGCACATAAATCATTATATTTACAGAATTATTTCCAAATATATAAAGTCTATTCTAGTTTTTCAGTGTGTAGGAGGCCAGGGTAATTCCTTCACTGAATTCTTCATAGGCAGAGCTGACATGATCTATAAAAAGACACATAACTCTTAAAGTAATAGAGTGATTATTACATCGTAGAGATGAGGTGGGCCTCAAAGCAAAAAAGAAAAATATTTTGTGGAATGTAGGAATAAATAGGGAACTCATCAATTATGGTTTTTTTTTCCCCAATAGAGTGGGTGAATTAAAAACAAGTGCCTTAACTTAGTGAAGCATTTTACCTTATTTGGTTTTCTTAGCATGGTTGCCAATAGAGAGAGTGGTGTTTGTCTTCTGCAGTTTGGAAGTGAGGACATGGAGGCTGAAATGACTGGACGACACAGGTATCAGGGGAACAGACTGGATCCAGGCCACCAGTCACCACATCTCAGTGTAAAGATGTCTGTGTTTCTCCAGTCTTTCTAGCCATGGAATCACTTTATTAAACTAGAACATAAAAATATGTCTAAAACATGTATCACTTTGACTGCTCTGGAATATGAGCGTATTATTTGTTCCTATTGTCACTCTCAGGGATCTAAATTGAGATTTGTCTTTTCTCATCTTTATCAATGAATGGAAACTAGAATGAGTTAGATTTCTAAAAACAACCTCAACATTGCTAACTAAAATTATGTTTCAAAATAAACCCTAGCTTCCTTTTTAAAAAATTGTTAACTAGGTCTGGAGAGATGGCTCTGTGTTTAAGGAGCTGGCCTGCAAAGCCCAATGTCCAGGTCAGATTCCCTAGTACCCACCTACATAAAGCCAGATGCACAAAGTGGAACATGCATTTGGAGTTCATTGGCAGCAACTAGAGGCCCTGGTGTGCCAATTTGCTTTCTCTCTTTCTTTCTCTGTCTCTCTCTTTCTCTCTCTCCTTGAAAATAAATAAATAAAATATTTTTTAAAAAGTTTGGGCCTGGAAGATAGCTCAGTGGTTAAGAGCAGCTGCTTTAGCATGAGGGTCTTGTAGACTGCCAAGTTCGATCCCCAGAACCTATATGAAAAGCTGGGTATGATCATGCATATCTGTAACCACAGTCCTGCAGATGGACAGCAGCTTTGGCTTGAAGGACCCCTGACATTCCCCTCTGGCCTCCATGCTCATGCATGCTCCTTGACCACAGAGCCATCTCTCCGGCCCTAGTTGACAATTTTTTTAAAGGAAAGTAGGGTTTATTTTGACTCGGTACCCATGTAAAGCCAGATGCACAACACGACACATGCATCTGAAGTTCATTTACAGCTACAAGAGGTCTTGGTACACCCCCCCCTCTCCCTCTCCCTCCCTCTCTCTCTCTCTCTCTCTCTCTCTCTCTCTCTTGCTCACTTGCTCTCTTGTTCTCTCAGTTAAATACAACTTTTTTTAATAAAGGTTGTATGTACAAATTCAGTGGTGACTTAACTAAAGAGGGGGAAAAATCAGCTTAGATCAGATGTGTAGGCTGGTCTTGAAATGCTTCAACAGATACCCAAAAGTTATTTGGATGAATTGAGTAAGTGTTCTGGAATCAGAAAACCTATGCTTGTATTTTAGCACTACTTACAAGCTGAAGATAATAGGTCATATAATTGCTCATATGCATCCTTCTTCTCATCTGTGAAATGGGGAAACTAATACCCACCCTTGATGACAGTATGAGGCTTAAATGAGATAATACATGGATAGTTCCTAACACTGTCTCTAAAGCATCCAGGGCCTTAGTAAATATTGGCTTCTTGCTCTTTCTCTTCTTCTTCCCTAGCTATTTTTAATTGTCAATTAAAATTTTTAAATTTGTGTACAACATGTCAGCAAAACACTTAATTCCCTAGAGAGAAGTGCAGTTCTAGTACAAAAATATTCAAAGAATGTTAAAAGAGAATCTTCATTGATAATTTAAAAATTAAAATTTTAAATAGTTATCAGCATATTCTGAAATCTCTTCAGACATGTCACCACGAAGATACTCGGTGATAATGTAGAATTAAGAAAAATCCACAGCAGAGCCTTGCATGGAATTATAGCTTCATTACGTTTTTACAAGAGTCACAGAAGAACCCTCAGACAGCGTCATCTCTCATTTTGAACTTTCCCAAATACATTTGAATCAGACTCTGAAAAAAATGTGTCTGGAAGCTGTCTGAGTTATTGCAGGCTGAGGAGAGGGGCAGGAGGTTAATAGAAGGTGCTGTCTACCTCCAGGTGAGTTCTTTGTCACCCTCTTGCCTCACTGTGTCCCCCAGGGTCACCCTACAGTTCTGGCTATTGTGGCTTATGTGTGCACTTTTGGAAGCTGAAATGCCATTCTCAAAAGATATAGGATCCTAGTTTTAAAAAAATACTGAAGCAAATGCGAGCTTGAAGGTCAGCCAAAATCCCTCTATCGGCCACGCCAGCTCTCTGAGCTGCAGATCTCCAGAAGCAGCTGGCTGAAGTACCTGAGAGCTGCCAGCATGCTGCATCTGGCTCCTTCCATTATTTAGAAGGAAAAAGCTCAATTCAGAGCAAAGCATCCGAATCTTTACCACTTGCCCTTTTTTCTCCTCCCCAGCCTGTCCCCAAAGCATTTTTTCCTACGTCTGTTTTCCCTCAGAGAGTGTGTTGTCACACAGCACAATCATAGTGTGGCTTTGATGCCCCCAAGCCTGGGCTGGCTGTCATTGTCCCTGGTGAAATGGCAATGGACACATTTAAGATCAGACGGAGCATGCAATAGAAGTGCAGTGTGGGCTGTAGAGCCAGATTTGGCTTTAAACCTCACTCAGTTCTGATGATCTTTTACTCTTGCCTTGAACAAGTTACTTCTCTTTCCGTTCCTTAACTCCTCCTCAGAACCAGGGAGTTAGTTTTTCCAGCAGAAGCTTGCCGTGAATGTGGAATGTGATACTGTAACGAGATTGGACTTTGCTGCCCTTGGCATGTGCTGGGCACGAAACTATTGAGATTAGATATTAAAGTCATATCCCAAAGTGCATGAAGGTCATGAAAAGCCACAGGTGCTCCGCTTATGGATTGAAAAGATGATGCCGTGTGACAGCATGCTCTTGAGTAACCCTCAACTGCAGTATCTACCAGTCTGTGGTTTTGAGACCCAGGCCTATATCCACCAGGCCTAATGGGGCCAGTAAAGAACACTGCATTGGGAACCTCATGTACCATTTATAGGGCAGCTTCTTAACTTACATCAAAAATACTTCTTCCAGGATTGGAGAGATGGCTAGTGGGTAATGCCCAGGTTTAATTTCCCAGGGCACTCAAAGTGGTGCATGCATCTGGAGTTCATTTACAGAGCAAGGGACCCTGGCATGTGCATACACACGATCTATCTATCACCTATCTATCTATCTGTATATATATATATATATATATATATATATGAAATGTACATATAGTACTGTCATAGTCAGCCACATGCCGCTGGGATGAATCTTCAAACCAGGCACAACAGGCACAATTTGGGGGAGGAAAGTATTTATTGAAACTACAGATTGAGGGGAAGTTCCATAACAGCAAAAGAGGCTGGCCCTGTTTCACAGGTCCGAGCAGAGAGAAAAACCCATCACCTACATCACACACAAAGAACAGGGAACAGGCAGGAGGGCCAAGTAGAGAGTTTCTTTCCCTTTATATAGCCTTAGGGTGGGGTCTTATAACCCTTCCCCAGACTTAATGGCTTCCTGAGTCTCTGGAATTTCCTTCCTGCATGGCCCACAAAGGAAAGGGTGTTTACTTCTAATTTCTTTGAGCTTCTTTACATCTTGCCCCTTGCTGAGAGGCTGCCTACCAGTAAACATCCTCAGAAGCCTACCTGAGATAATTAAAAAGATCAAGTTGACAACAAAACCTAACCATCACAAGTACCCATGTGCAAATAAAATATTTTGAAAAAGAAAACTTCTTCCAAAGGTATGTCTGTCTCCATGCCATTGGGATATCACTCTGTTCTTTGTGAGGGCAGCAGGTAGTGGGGCTGAAAAGCAGGAATCTGTACTAATATTTGATATAGGGGCTTGTATCTGTACTAATATTTGATATAGGGGCTTGCTTCATATTCTTTAGCTATAAGAAATAACCTTGAATAAAATGAAAGACAAAACAATCACCTTCTAGGATTCAGGAAGGTATTACATGGGAAAAGGAGATGATATGCACAGGGGTTCCAAAGTGCAGAACAGAGACAAAGGATGAAATTCTGAAGGGACGGCTATTGGATCTGAGATCAGATGACCCTTTTGCCAGCAGTATCTTCCACAGATGGTGAAGGATACCCAAGGACCCATGATCTCAGCGTCTTGTTGAGCAAATATTTCTGCAGTAAGACATAAATTTCCATGGAGGGAATGGAAGCTCACAGTTCCCTATACAGAACCAGCTCTTTATACTAAAGAGAACAAAATAGGAGTTCATATCAGGCTTGGGATGGTGGTAATTTATACACCAATTCATGTCAGCTTTGACATGCCTCAATATTTTCAGAGAGGCTTACTCTTGGTTGGCAACAGTCCATGGAGTATGGAGACCTAGGGCCATTGTTGGGTTAGTCATGAAATACTGGGTAAACTCAGTCTCCCCACTCCTTATGATATTTATATATATATATATATATATATATATAGGTAGATAGATAGATAGATATAGATATAGATATCCTACCACATATATATATATATATATATATATTACCAAGAACATAAAAATACTGTATAAACACAGTACTGTGCTTTGCTACAAGTAGACATGGGTAGCTTCTCTCCTCTCTGGCTTTCTTGTATCCTCACCTCATCCCAAGTTCTCCCCTAAAGCTCCAGTCTCCTAACCATTTCTCTGTCTACAAAATGTCATCTCCCCTTATGGTCAGGATCTCACTCATCCTAATTAAGTTTCAATGCATCTCTCATTCCTCGGTAGAATGCTTCTTTCCTGACCCAGCTTGCCTGAGATAGAAACTACTTCCCTAGGCTCATGGCACCATGTTCATACCTCTTCTGAGCTACTCCATACTCCTTATAGTTAAGATGCTTCCCTGCTGGATCCTTGAAGGCAGAGACTGCCACTTCCCGCTGGACAGTCACAATTCCTAACATAGGACCAGGTAGACATCAGGTACTCAGTGAATATGACAGTCAAAAAGAAAATGGTTCTGGATGGGCATGGTGGTACATGTCTTGAATCCCAGCACTTGGAAGGCAGAGGTAGGAGGATCACTGTGAGTTTGAGGCAAGCCTGGAACTACAGAGTGAGTTCCAGGTCAGCCTGGGATGTAAGGCCCTACCTCGAAAAAAAGTAAATGATTCTGTATCCTTCTGAGGAAAGGTTTTGTTTTGCTGGAGCCCTTTCCTCATTGGATACCAAACCCCCTTTCAGAGAAAGAGAGAGACAGAGAGTGAGACAGAATGAAAGAGAGAAGCCACACACACCAGCAAACAAGCAAGGGAAGGAGAGATATTTCCTTCCCTTTTATATAGCTTTAGGGTGGGGTCTTGGAACCCTTCCCCAGACTTGTTGACTCCCTGAGTCTCTGAACTTTCCTTCCTGTACTGCCCTCCCCAGAAGAGAAGTTCGTTTCTAGCTCTCTGAGCTTCCTTACATCCTGCCTCCTACTGAGAGGGCTGCCTTCCTGTCAACAACCTCAGAGACCCACCTAGATTACTAAGCAGGTCAAGTTGACAACAAAACTTAATGATCACAAACTGTGTTCCCTCAAATTCATATGCTGAAGTGTTAACTCCCAATAGGACATAATACAACCTTATTTGGAGAAAAGGTATTTACAGAGACAATCACTCTAAGATGAGGTCTAACGTGGCCTATATCCTTTAAAAAATGGGAGTCAGCAGATGTTTCTTATCCAGAAGATAGCATTCCACAGTCTCCCTTCTCATCCTCTTCCTCTTATAGTATTCCCACTCCTTCTCCTCCAAGGTTCCCTAAACCTGGGAAAGTGCGGTTTAGATGGCATGCTTAGTGCTGAGCACAAACCAGTATTTATTCTCAGTAACTATCATCCATGGATTTCTGTAATCGCCTTTGCAGAAAGTCTCTGTTCAAGGCTATGAGTAGCACCAATCATTAGGAACAAATATGGACACTTAGAAGGTATTTTGACACGCTGTCCAATTAGCACAACCACAGTATTGGGTTGTACTGTTTCTCAAGGTCCCTAGCCACAGACTTTTGCCGGGATTTACAGTACCAGGTATTTCTGTCTGTGGAGTTGGCCTCAGCTCCAAATAGAGAGTAATTGGTTAAGCCCATAACTCTCCTGTCACATTGCACCAGTGGAAGCCTCTTGCCTTTGGGTCAGTTGTGAAGTGCATAGCACCCACAACTGGGTAGGATTGTTGTTGCCTTTTCTCCCCTAGCATAGCATGTATTGGTACAAATAAAGTTAGCCAGAAGTGAGGAAGCTTCCAGCTCAGTTCCAGCTTGGCTTCTTCACTTCCTGCATCTGAAGCATGTGTTGTCTTCAGCAATAGGGACTTACCATCTAGATTTGGTGGGCAACAAAGGGCAACAGCAGTATCTAATGCTGTGTTAAGGGACTCTGTGGCTTCCCTAACTAACAACTCATTGGGATGTATCTCATCCCTGGCACTGGGATTTTTAACTAATGCCCTATGGCATCTAGAAGCAGCTAGATCCACCCATGTAGGGGACCACACTTCCCAGAGCAAATAGTGGAAATTCGTAATTACTGGGAGAAGGGATGTCGTGTCCTTTAGCGGGGTAGTCACTGGGGATTGCTTATTCTCATTTCTGGGGCTTTATGGAAACAGCCCTGGAAAATGAATCCACTACCTAAAGGCCTGGAAGCCTGTTCTCACAGCCCCAGGTCAAGTGGCTGGTCTTGGGCCTGGGGATTCCTTCCAGCCCATTCAGGGAGCACTGCTCCATCGGGAATGGCTTCTTTGCCTTGTCTCTGCTTTGAAAGCTCCTCAGCATAATCGTGTTTGTACATATGGATTCGATGTTGTCTCTTTGAGAAGGTAGTAATTGTTCACAGGATTTTTAAGTGTCTTCCTATATACTTTAAATGTTGCTGTATTTAGTGTGTCTTGTGAACATCAATAAGAAATAACATTTACCAAAAAAGAACAGCAGATTCCTTGTTTTGAGTTTCAACTTGAGCAAAGCTGGAGAAAATGCCAAAATAATATGCAAATATTAATTTGCCATATGTACAGCTTCTTGGAATGTTTTTCTTCTTGGGCTGTCAACACAATTCAGCCTCTCTCCTTATTCCTGGCTGTTTGTCTTACAATTTTTTTTAAATAGAATCTGTTCTGTATTTCATTATATTGGGAATATTCCCCATGAATCCTATCTCCCCATTCCTGATTTCTTTGTTTGTTTGCAGGAAATTTTGATTGGGTAGGGAATGATTTTACCCAGAACGCTGGCACGGGCCTCGTTATCACCCAGGCAGATGTGAGGAACAACAGGAGCATCATTAAGCAACTGAAGGATGTGTTCGAGAGGGACTGGTACTCACCTTATGCCAAAACTTTACAGCCAACCAAACAGCCGAACTGCTCAAACCTCCCTCCGACAAAACTGCCACTTACAACGCAAGTGGGAGGGAGCCGCTGAGTACGTAGCTCTGAGGACCAAAGGAAAGAAAATGATTTACTATGTCTTTTTTTAGGGGGATAAAAAAAAGCACACTTATTAAAAATGTTCTCTGAACAACATTAATATCTAGCTAATAATATCAGCACCATTATTTCCCTACATTTAAGACTTTTGTACTCGTGACCTCTGACAGAGACTGTCATTTGGGCTGAGAAGTTCCTTTCTATTTGCAAAAAGATTTGAAGAACTTCTTGATTCCTGTTCCCTCTGGAACTAGAACTTTTTCTGCTAGCCCATCTGATCTGTTCTTAGAAGCCTAGCATGAGGTGAGTTCTGGTCTTTGCCACTGCTCTTCTGAGAACTGCTGAGTTAGAGGATTTTTGCCTTGGAGAAGAGACTGATAAACCCAAGTATTTATCCTTGGAAGATATCTCTAAGACCTAACCAGTCAGCTAAGTGTGAACAGCTCAAACCTCATGCCAGCCTTCAACACTCCTGAAAAATACCCTTTTCTTGTCTCTTTGATCATCCTCGGATGTCACAGGTTTTATTTGATATCATTTTCTCTTCTCACCAGATGTTGTTATTCTATACTATCCCCATATTCACGTCAACATTAGCTCTGAGTATGAGAACCTCTTTAAAAAATGTATCGACTCCTCAGGATAGATACAAAGTGGAAGTAGTGTCTTTAATTTTCACCTTTCAACTGCATTCTCTTCTCTTACTGAATTGTGTTTAAACACAGCCAGCAATATGTATAGTTTCCTCAAGATAAAAAAAATGAAGTAGCCACCTGCTAATATCCAGCAAGCTACTAAGTCTGCATTTTGAGAACAAGTATTTTTTTCTCATTTTTATTTGGTTTACAGATTATAAAGGAAAGGTCTCTCTCTCTCTCTCTCTCTCTCTCTCTCTCTCTCTCTCTCTCTCTCTCTCTCTCTGCGTTGGTGGATTTAAATTTCTTTAGAATTATGCTGTTAAGAGTATGCCAGCAAACGTTTATAGAGCTATTTAATATACCTTCTGCTATTTAATATACCAAATGCTTTTCAGAGAAATGCAATTTAAATACTGTGCTTAACATATTTTACTAAGAAACAGAAATATTGGATTATTGTTCTATAATGTCATTGTGTGTTGTTTTATATCTATATAATATGTGTATACATCTCTCTATATATAGCCCTGTATTTATGAGACTGTTGCTACATGAGAGAGGTGTGGCCTCTTCAGAGCCCAGGGCGGTGGCCAAGGATGCTCATGCCCAGTGTGGATCCTGACACTCTGGCCAGAGCAGAGCCCTTCCCTTTTTTGCCCTGGGATTTCTATTGCTAATGTAGAGACAGTGACACTCACCTACCTCGCAAGGATGTTGTCATGGTAGGAGATATTTATAACTTGTTTTGAAAACAAAAGAACCTATATCAATGCTAAGCATTATACAGCATAATCTTCTCTTGAAATAATCTTTGTGATATCCTGATACTTCTCAAGAACCCAGAGGGGAAAACAAACCCACAGCTTCCATTCACAAATGTGGATGACGAGAGTGCAGCAAGATCCTAGTGGAGATCTGGATTGTGGACATTTCAATGGAACATTTGCTCCATGATATAAATAATAACACAAAACTAGACACTGTGCCACACAAAACATCCTTTAGGCGCAACATCTACATGTGTTTTCAGAGCAAGGACAAGCTATCTCATTCACTTATTCTCGTTTCTAGAGACTTGATTTTGGTGATGCCAAAACAAACTACTCACACATGGTTTCACTTACTGTAAAATGGATATTACCGGTCATCAAGTGAGCAACCTATTTCCTTCCCTGTTGTTTCCAAGTATTATTGCTTCATTGGAGATATAACCAATCAGTCAAGAGTGTGTGGGAGGGCTGCTTTTAAAGGTCCCATGCTTTTAGGACTGATTAGGAGGTTCTCAATGAAACTCATCAACCATAAGGACCTACCCATAGGCCTCTGAATATTTACCACATACCCAGTGCTTGTTTGAATAAGATATTCTGCTGCCAATCACCCAAGTGAAAGTGGCCTTGGTAATGACTTTTAAGTAAAGGAAAGCAGAGTAGAGGTGGAGACAGACAAGCCATAAACAAAGGTGAGCTGGGTTGGTCTGAAAAGGGCATGTATGAAAAGGTTGCTTCCTTTTTGGCTCCAAGTTATTTCCCAGAGTATTTGTCCACAGTCATGAGACAGTTGCAGGCTCAATGGAATGAGCCTTTTCCCTGTCACATTACCTGTCGTGCAATGACCATCATTGTCACTTCCTTCTCAGCCCAGCAACATGGCACCCTGAGCACATCATCATGGTCTTCTGCCACCCCCGCCCCCCAGCAGCAAGAGCTCTATCTGTCCCAGCAACCTACTAGCCAGGGTGGTCAGGAGCAGCCACCACAGCAAGACCACCGATCTCATTGACCTTGAGAAGGTTGTGTCCCCTAAGAGAGTGTTTCAGTCTGCACAACTGTCTCTTTCCCGTGAATGCTTCATCCGCCCCTGTAACATGGCTTTCCCCTCTCAGACTTAGTGTCTCCATGAAACAGATGACTGACTTCCCTTCCTCCCACTCGAATGAGCAGAGGAAGTATTTGTCAAGAAAAAAACAAACCACCAAACAAAATCACTTTGAGACTACTTATAGTCTTGGGTTGCCCACGTCAGAAATTATGATAAGGCTGACTACTAATCTCCATTGTTTTCTCCAAAAACATTCCAGAAGCTATAGACTAAGGAAGGGGAAAACACAATTTGCAACTATATTTTGGATTTCTCATCCACTAACACTGACCTAGTGCCTTATTAATTCTTAAGCATCAGTTTTAAACAGTGGTTTATTGTTCTGGGCACATTGGCTTACCTTGGAGTCCGGTGTGGTCTTTTTGGGCTGACAGGTGGCAGATGAGAATCCATATTTTTTTTTGCAGTCTCTTTTTCCTAGACACGTAACTCGTTTCACCCCCACATCACATCACTGGTAAGCACTCTCAAATATCCAATGCTGTTTGCTTCTACTGCATCGTCACTGGCCACTTGTGTATCAAATAATTGAATCACAACTTACCAGATAATAGGAAAGAAAGCAGAACACTCCCAGATGGTATCTATGCTCTGTAAACACCATGGTGTGAGCACCTAAGAATGACAGACTTGAGGCACACTGGAAATGTCCCCACTGTCTTTAAGGAGCTTAAGAAAGAAGTGCTTCATAGACTTCCAAGATCTCATAGAATATACAATGAAAATGAATGTCTAAAAAAAAAATTGAAGCAGAGGCTGGGCGTGGTGGCACACGCCTTTAATTCCCAGCACTCAGGAGGCAGAGGTAGGAGGATCTCAGTGAGTTTGAGGCCACCTGAGACTACATAGTGAATTCCAGGTCAGCCTGGGCTAGAGCGAGACCCTCTCTTGAAAAATCAAATAAATAAATAAATAAATTTGAAGCTGGCTCAACAAGAGAAATGAAAGGGGTGGGGAAGCATCTGCATTTGAGTAGCTCCAAGCACCACTTTCCCCCAAGTCTGCTGTGGTTTGTCTCATTTCTGACATGGTTCTCAATCAGTGGGTTAGATCACATTTTTGATTGATCTTATCCCTTGAAAATGTCTTTTATTAATGCAGTTACTGGTGTATTAAAAGTGCCTCATTGAACCTTGGACTGACAGAAACTCATTCCCCACAAGCCTGTGGCTCTTCTCAAGTGATGTGGATTCATTCTGAGATGTCTGTTTATTGGTAAAAACCTCTATGGAACTAAATTCCAGGAGAAGAAATAAAAGGACTGGAAGAATTTCTTGATTGGATCAGGGTCCATGTGCCTCAAGAATTCTATCTCAAATCTGCTCTCCTTTTTTTCCCATATGCATAACCATTGGTATGTTTACCATACGTTTATCCAATACGTTTATCTGTCCAAATTTGATGCCATTATTTTTAGCATGGAAGGAATGCACAAAGCTGCCTTCACTGCATAGAAGAGTCAACTCCTGTATGAGTATCTTTGCTACAGTTTCTCAAATTCAGCTCCATGGAGACAGCTCCCAGTGCTGTGGGTGGACATTCAATTCCGTCTTTTTAGTCTATACATAGTCCCATTGAACTGGTGTCCCTTTTTATAAGCCTTTTAAAGAAAAAGATTAATATAATTTCTATTTGGTAGCCTAAAGTGGGTTGGATAAATTAACTCATGTTCAACATTTCCCAATTTGCCATCAATTAGCATCTTTCTTTGTCCTGTTAGATGCTGTTAACCAAATAGCTACTTATCATTTCTTCCCTTATTGACTTAAATTGATGGAGGCTTCTCAGTAACCCTGAAGTCAATCCCAGTTCATAACCTACTTTTCTAATTGGAGATAATTCCTATCTTTGGATAAATAATGACAATATTGATTTTATGGTGACTAGTTAGGTATTCTAATGAAGATTCTTAAAAATGTATAAACTGGCTATGGTAGCACATACCTTTAACTAAGGAGGCAGAGGTAGGAGGATCACCTTGAACTTTTGAGACTACGTAGTGAATTTCGGATCAGCCTGGCCCCTAGATCAAGATCCTACCCTCAAACCCCCCAAAAAAAAATAAAGAAGAAGAAAAGGTTTTCCCAATATGTGTTGACTGAGCCAACAAATGATCAATGTTTAGTGAAGAAATGGTAAGGATATAGTGAGGATTCAGTATACTTTGGCTCATTGACAGAGTTCAGCTGTCTGAAGTCCTATTGTAGTTAACGTCTCATTGTTCTCGTTGCTGCAACAAAGAACCCAACCAAAAGCAAGCTGATTGGAGGAATGGGCTTATTTTGGCTTATGGACTTGAGGGGAAGCTCCATGATGGCAGGGAAAACAATGGCATGAGCAGAGGGTGGACATCACCTCCTGGCCAGCATCAGGTGGACAACAGCAAGTGCCAAACACTGGCAGGGGAAGCTGGCTATGACCCCCATAAGCCTGCCTCTAACAACACAGCTCCAACAAGGTTCCAATACGTAAATTGCCATCGGCTGGGGATCGAGCATCATCTGTGGGGGACACCTGGAACAAACCATCACAAGTACATATTCATCACCTTCTCTTAGGTCTAGACTTAAATCCAATGTCCAGCATCTTTTCAACAAACCCATTTTGGTTTTGGGGCTTGTTTTGTTTTGTTTGAAATGCTGAGGATCAAACCCCAGACATCCTTTATACTAAGCAAATGCTTTGCCACTGAACTACACCCCAATAAACTAACTTTATTTTGACTTTAGAATTTACCTTGAAAGATATCTAGCTGGGAGTGGTATTGCATGCCTTTAATCCCAGCACTGAGGATCACTGTGAGTTCAAGGCCAGCCTGAGACTACAGAGTGAATACCAAGCCAGCCTGGGCTACAGCAAGACCCTACCTTGAAAAACCACTATACGAATTTCTCCACATGAACAGCCCCCTTCCCATTTGTCCACACAGAGGCTGAGGAGGTACTCAAGTCAAACGATCCAGTGCTTAGTATAGCGCCTTACACCAGACACACAAAGAACTTAATTTACTAGTATAATTTGGATTTGAGGCGAAGACTTCTATCTGAAAGTTTGTCCATTACATATGTATGAGTATCCCCTTGCCCAAAGAGGCATACTTTCTGAAAGCTATAATTTGAGATTTTACTTGACTTTTTGAATCTACAAGTCAATAATAATTTGGTTTGATCAGCAGCTTCTAGGTTCTATAAACTCACATTGTTTTTAAAATTCAGCTAATAGGTTTATTAAAATCATGTGCATGAGCCTAATTAAATTATAGCATGGCGATTTAATTCTCCTATGGACTTTACAGTTTCCCATGGATGGGAAATCCTGAGACATAGTTAGAACATTTTAGCACCCTGTAAAACACAAATGCAGACAAACCTAGTTTCTAATCTAGAGCATTCTTGCATAGGTAATTAACAGATCTTGGGAATATGACCTCGATTTCCAAGGTTTAAAAAATATTGAAATTATGTATGACTTTCCAAATGAATGAAGGATGAAGATTTTCAAAGACAATTTAGAATTTATGATTCAACAACACTGATGTAAGAAATTCATGTACAATCTCACCTCCTTCCAGTAACAGTGGAGATTGTATATTTCTTTAGGAATAAAAGACAGCATCCAAAATCATACATGTAATGCAAGAAAGGGGGCATCCAAATTTCAGAACTGTTGGATTGTGTTGCTAGAGCACTTTGAAAACCCCATGTGAGATAAAGTGTCCTTGAGAACAAAGCTATCTTGTCCCCAGCAATAAAGCTCTCTGTTGTACTAGGCAGAGCTCCTGTGTAGCACGCCATGTCCTCTGTCATGTGAGCTCCCCATGCTGGCCACAGTGATCACTACCTGACTCCCAGTGGCTCATTTGGGGTGGCTAGAGGAAGAAAGATATGCCCAGGAGTGCCTGTCCAAACCCATCAGAGTCTGAATATCAAAGGCAGAAAATGAAAAAGAGGAAGAGGCAGCCAGGACAGGCCCTGTCCCCTACGCTGCCACCACACAGCAGTAAAGCCAATGGCTCTACCATGGAGACAACTAGTCTTCGCTGAGTCAGCATGTCTGCTCCTCATTCCTGAAGTGACCCATTCTGAACAATGACTCTGAGCTATGTGGGCACCAGGTTGCTTTCTTATCTTCCTTACTTTCTTATGTATTGATAAATAAACTCATA